>JAYMSP010000018.1:0-119729 GCA_036897095.1 Plantago elongata
GGGGGGGGGGGGGCGGTCGGCCCGGCCCAACCCGGACCGATCCGGGTTTTAATGGGCTGTGTGAAAATGGACAGTTTCTGGTTCAACCGGCCCGGTCAAACCCAAAACCATTCTTTCCTCCTTCCTTGGATACCCATAATTTGGTCAATGGGTTGGGTAAAACTCACCCATTGCCAAGATTAGTTGGGGGTTCGAGTCACCCTTTAATCGTTTTGAAAATATAATTGGATTCCAAACACAAAGTTGTATAACTTTAATTACGATTGAATTGCAATTCTTAGCCAAACAAGCAGATCGATATAGCGAACTCATATTTGAGTTCAATCGAAAAAAATACTCACCATCGAAGCTTACACATACTTCAATGTATGAGGACTAAGACCACGTCCAATGGACCCGTCGTCAATAATGGCATTGCACTACAACACGGCATGGTAGCTCCAATAGAACAATTTCGATGTGTCAGGCAGCAGCTTTTTGCATGCCGAGGCCTACAACACCGCGTCATGTTCAAATGGCAGCAGCTGGTGCCAATGTATTTGTTCTATTACGTCTTTTAGTTTTTCTTCGTCTGTCCAATTTCAAACGTGAATAACTTAATAAATAAAAATGTAAAAAATAAATAAAAATTATTAACGGGTTCGTCTCTTCGAAATATACAAAAACACACAACTTCTTGACTATGTTTGAATCATTCCATCTCGAACTCATTTCTTTCTCTTAATTAAACTTAAAATTGTAAAACAACCTATAAAAATATAATTTTATTAATTTCGACCTCTAAACACTATTATAATATATAAAATATATTTTTAGCAAAATAAGAAAAAAAATTTGAATTTTGAACCTTAATAAATTACAAAACAACTTAAAAAAGTAATTTTATTAATTTCAACATCTAGTCACTCTTATAATATGATTGATATGTAAATAAAAATATAAACAAATTTAAGAAATTAAAAAAATTTATGACGTGACGACGACGTGTCACCGCTGCAAAAAAAAGTGCGACAACGCATTGTCGTGCACGACGACGCGTCGTGAGCCGTCACCATTGAAGATGGCATAAACAATATATCATAAAAAGTATGTAGAAAGATAATAATCTCTCCTTCGTAGCTTCATCTTCCAGTATTTCATTTTTTGTCCGTCTAAACTTTATTTTCACTTCTTTTAAATGAAAAATATTTCTTCTACTTTATACATTATAATTCCTACTTTATTTACTTGTTTACCTACTTTATTACAGCACTCCTACTTGACTCACTATTTTTCCTACTTTATCCCCTTCTATCCAATTTTATTCACTTTTCTCTTAAAATTTGTGTTCGATCCCGCAAGAGGATTTCAAGACGGATGGAGTATTGAATAAATTATATTCTCAATAAGAAGAAAAAAGGATTGAATAAATATAAAATATAATAAATACAATAGAAAAGACATTTACTATTTCAGAAATAAAAAGTTAAATTATAACGTTTCAATATCAAATGCGGGAGGAGTAAGTATAGTAAAGGGGGAGATTTTCCTAATCTATACGAAAATTTGGTTTCTACAATAAACAAACCGGTCAAAAACATTACAATTCGATTAATTTATATATATATACACAAATAACAATACATTCTCCCACAAAATTCACAAAAAAAATCCATAAAACTTTCTCTCTCTAAAAAAACCCTAGAAACTTGCTGCCGGTTTTTTTCCTAGAACAAAAAAAGTTCAAAATATTCGTTTAATTTTCATGATATTTCAAATGGTTATTTTTCAAGTAATAATGAGTTTATTTTTTCCTTTTAATTTGGACATCTACATTCTTTATGTTTGTAACACACTAACACATATGTAATTAAATTAGCATGCATAGTAACATCCGTTGATCATGTTTATCATAAATGGACTAGTTAAAGATGTAGGTAGTAAGTCCAAATTAAATTCCAAACACATTTTCTGTCATTTTTTACTAAAAAATAAAAAATTAATTTTGACAAATAATAGAGCCTCTAAAATATATTTGTGTATCAAAGTTCAAAGCAATGTACGATAACCAATAGAAACTACCATGTCACAAATAATGGTCTCAAATTTTATGTTATTGAATATTTTAAATAACAATCAAATTACAATTATCATCAATCTATAAAATTTGTTAAGAATTGTAAGAAAAATAATTATATATCCACTATGCATGTACTAAACCTACAAGAAAAGCCGATATTCACAAATAGGTGGGATGGGGGGGGTTGGGGGTTATTAATCATGACTCATCCTTGACCTCTAACTCTCTCAAAATTAAATTGCAATTAAATATATAATAATGATAATATTTTGTGTAAATTTTCATTCTAGAAAAAGGTTCAAGTAGCGAGTGCAAGTTTTTGTAAGGATTTCGGTAACGAGTGTAAATTCTGCAAAGGTTTGGTGTAATTTGAAAATACGACTAACGGAGACTTAACCGCCGTCTAACCGGTGTGTTATGTCAAAATAATTACAAAGGTTTTAGTGTCGACTCCAAAAAAAAAAAGATTGTGGTGTAAAGTTAAAGTGACCCAAAAGGTTTTAGTGTAAAATAAAATTGATTCTTTATGTTTTAATGCTATTTTTTAACTTGTGTTGTATGTTTATGCTTTGTTATAGTTTTAAAATGTATTATTATGATTTTACGTATCGGTGTTACTGTTTTTTTAGCATATGAACATTTCTTCTTTGTTTTTAAGCACCGATGTGATAGTTCTAATGTGAATTGTTGTAGTTTTAACTCAGTTAGTGAATGCTTTATACATGTGTGATAAATACATCAAGTTAGATAAATTGAAACAACAAGCACATACAATAAAAGATAAAAAGTTGAAGTTCACCAAGTTTGATCAGAATAAAAAGCCTAGTTTAACAGCGCAATTGCATTTGCATTAAAAAAAACCGAATGTATATTTATTGTAATTTTCTTTTACAAGAATAAATGTTTTAACTCTTTAAATGTCTACATGTTCAAGTTGCTTATTTTAAGATTGTTTATTGATGTTTTAATAGCTTCCTGAAATTTTTAGTCTTTGTTTAATGGTATTAGATTGTCACTTAAAACTGTAACATGTTATCATAAAAATATCATGTTGGTCCTTAAAACCATCACTCCATCTGTCAAAAAATTAACATAAGGGGTTAAAATTTTAGTGGAAACATACATTACCGATGCATTTAAACCATCATATCGTTTCTTAAAAAATTAACAAAATACGTTAAAACTGTAACTTAAACTTTCAACGCTAACAATTTAAAATAATAACATAATCTATTAAAATCATAATGAAAATTATATGTCATGACAGTTTTTTAAGAAACTCGACCAGTTAGATCGCTAAAACTCAAAAACCGCAAAAAAGACATAAAATCTTAATTTTTTTATTTTTTAAGGAAATCTTTCCTTTTTCAAAATTTTGTAGTGTACTCTAATAAAAATACATATAACCAGGAGCGAAGATGTGCTTTGTCATGGTGGGGCTTAAGCACCACTTATTTTTTCAAAAACGTTACGTATTTTTTCCCTTTTTCTCAAATTAGACCTATGTAAAATTAGAAGAATTTCATTTATATAAGAGAAGACCTATATAGTTTCAAATGCTAGCTCCGCCCCAGCATATAACTATTAAAATATAATTATCTATAAATTTTAACGATGCATCGTATACCATCCGGATACAATCCACCCGCGTATAATAAATAAAATAAATGGGTGTGTAGAAGGTAGTGGTGCCAAGAAGAGATAACCTCGAAAAGCGTGAGCGGATGGATTGATCAGTTACGTAGTAATGTAATTCATTACAAACAAAACAAAAGAATCCTTCCCATACTAGACACACTATTACTGCACACCACCTTCCCTTAATCCCTTCTCATAAATTCATCCAACAAATTACAAAACAAATACCAACACACCACACACAATACTTTGTTTGCTTAAAAGGGATCCATTCCATCGTTTTCCTTAAAGATTTCCAGCTGAAAAATTCAAGAATGCAAACGGGACGAACAACACTCGACGTTGGAGCTGATGGGGTTGGAATTATCACTCTCATCAACCCTCCTGTCAATTCTCTCTCTTTTGATGGTACAATACAAACTAACTAACTAATCATATATATATTCTTGATTTTATTCCGATATTCATATATTATTCAATCAACCATCTTCATCGTTTTATTTAATTCAGGGGATTTTACTGATTTTATGATGAATTACTTCCTTAATAACTATCATACTAGTAGTTGTAGTATATCTGTACTGCATGTTTCTTCAATTTTATATGGAGTGTCTAGCTACTGTGCAACCATAATTTACGTTCTTCTCATCAATCATCATACTTGATAAATGATAAATCTATATGTACATAGCTTCAAAATTACTATGTCCTTAATTCAATTTAGTGCTGCGCTGCTGATGCTATCATATATCAGAATTTTTTATCTTCATCAAATAAAGATTAATTACAGTAATCACAGTTAATTTGATGAGTTAATTGGCGGACTAAAATAATAGTATATAGCAGCTATGTTTCAAATAGGAAGTTGTTTTCCAGAACCTTAAAGCCAGAGAGTTTAAGGGGAAGGGCTACGTTTTCATACTATGCGTGGGCGTTCGTGTGGTTCATTGTCCAATGTCTGTGTAAGAGTATTCTTGATGAGTATTAATCTCGTTCCTTTCCTTCTCTAGTCTTGTTTGAATATTTGCTCGAATGTATGTTTGATGTTTTACTCTTTCATTTTTTGTTTTGATTCAGCCCTGACTCTCTGCAAGGAACTTATGGAAATCCTTTTTGTTTTGATTTAGTGTTGAACAGCTTGAAAGAGACTTATGAACAAGCATTGAGGAGAGACGATGTGAAGGCAATTGTAGTCACAGGTAAATAGGAACAAGATATGTTCATCAGAGTGTACGTTGTGCACATAAATATGCGTGTTTATGTTCACATGCATTGTCTACTAACGAGTACGCACAGATGTTTAATTGTTGGCTGTGGCTGATATTGGACACATATAGACTGATTTTTAATTGTGCTTGAGCAGGTGCTAAAGGCAAGTTTTCTGGTGGTTTTGACATCAGTACATTTCCGAAAATCCAAGATGGAACTGGTATGTTCTTAGTATTGGTGTATGAACCTTGTTTTGTATTTTGCAGCATGGCTTCTAAGGTAGTTCAAACTCTTTCAATGCAGTGCAATCTCCAAGACTTGGTTTTGTATCTCTGGAGATTCTTTGCGATCTTGTGGCAGGTATGCTACTTTCAAGCTCAGGAGATGTGATGCAAATTGATCCTTTTATTAAAATTATTTATATCTACATACTTTTAAGCATATTTTCTTGTTTATGAATATTCATAATTGTTGTTTAGCGGCAAAAAAACCATCCGTAGCTGCTGTTGACGGTCTGGCATTGGGCGGAGGATTAGAAGTTGCTATGGTAAGTTATATTAATTAATTATGTTAGTTATATGAAGATTAGTCCTTTTTGTTTCATTTCATGAATTATCAAGTTTTTGCTCTTAGGGATGTCATGCTCGTATATCTACACCTAATGCCCAACTGGGCTTACCTGAGCTGCAGCTAGGGATAATTCCTGGATTTGGAGGTATGGCACTATTTCTTGTTAATTTCCTGAGAAATTTAGTCAAGGAAATCAGATTTTCAGAGCTTACTAACAGTAAAATTCGAGGGTGAATAGTATCTCGTCTGATATCTGGTGTTTATTGACTTGTGTTCGTAATATCACTGTCATTTATTATCACAAAAACGCAATCATCGTCTTGCCTATGACTTGTGTCTTATATATAATCTAACTATCATTTAATATTTCAGGAACACAAGCGTTGCCTCGCCTTGTAGGCATAGCAAAGTCACTGGAGATGATGTTGGTAAAGCTTCTAAACCTTCTAATTCCTTATTTTGGGTTCCCAGATATACTTACGATTACGAAGATAGATTATTATTCCATGGTCTTGTATAGACGTCGAAGCCTATAAAAGGTCAAGCAGCCTTAGATTTAGGTCTCGTGGATGCTGTTGTTTCACCAAATGAATTACTCAGTACTGCTCGTCGCTGGGCCCTTGATATATTGGAGCGTAAAAAGCCTTGGATAGTCAGTTACTACAAGACTGACAAGTTAGAACCTTTGGGTGAGGCGAGGGAAATTCTAAACTTTGCTCGCGCCCAAGCTCGTAGACAAGCTCCAAATCTCAGACACCCATTAGTTTGCATTGATGTTGTTGAAGAGGGTATTGTTAATGGACCTCGTGCAGGGCTTTGGAAGGTCCGATTCTTTTTCAATTCTCAACTTCTTGCATTTGAGCAGGGAAGGTTACAGTTATTTTTATGCTAATATCTTATCTTGGCAGGAAGCTGAGGAGTTCCAAAGTCTTGTGAAATCAGATACTTGCAAGAGCTTGGTTAATATTTTCTTTGCTCAACGCAGTACCACAAAGGTCGAGTAACGTTGTGCTTCTTTCAAATTCTATCTGCTTGTGCTCCACAAAAAACGAGTAAACATTTACAATAGTCTATTAGCAGTGTTGCTAATTTAGTATACCCCTAAACAGGTCCCAGGCGTAACTGATCTAGGGCTGAAACCGAGACAAATGAAGAAGGTTGCAATACTCGGTGGAGGGCTAATGGGATCTGGAATAGCAACAGCATTGATTCTGAGTAACTATCAAGTTATCCTGAAAGAAGTCAATGATAAATTTTTGCAAGCGGGGATAAATAGAGTACGAGGTGAGACTTTGTCTGGATTTAATTATAAATATGGACATTCTTTGCAATATAGACATACATCTAACTTACTCATGATTGTGTTATGAAGCTAATCTACAAAGTCGTGTGAAGAAGGGACATATGAGTCAAGATAAGATGGACAAAACTCTTACTTTGCTCAAGGGTGCACTTGATTATGAAAGCTTGAGAGATGTGGACATGGTTATAGAGGTAGACAATACGTAGTTTTAATTTCTTGTTTATACATGTGATCTTATTTCACTGCTCACTTTTTATTACATGACATATTCTTTCTGATCTGTGCCTAGGCTGTCATTGAGAATATAACTTTGAAGCAGCAAATATTCTCTGATCTTGAAAAATTCTGCCCTCCACATTGCATCCTTGCAAGTAACACGTCGACTATTGACTTGGATTTGATTGGGGAAAAAACCAAATCTCATGATCGTATTATCGGAGCCCACTTTTTCAGGTTGGATATTCTAAAGTTATCTATTTGTTTGCTTGCACTTATTTTGTATGTTGCTTAACTCTAGTTTGGTAAATACTACAGTCCAGCTCATGTGATGCCTCTTTTAGAAATTGTCCGCACTCAAAGGACATCTCCGCAAGTAATTATAGACTTGCTGGATCTTGGAAAGAAAATTAAGAAGACACCTGTTGTGGTTGGAAACTGCACCGGTTTTGCTGTCAACAGAATGTTCTTTCCCTACACTCAGGCTGCTCTTTTACTTGTTGAACGTGGTGCAAATGTCTATCAGATTGATAAGGCAATTACTAAATTTGGAATGCCAATGGGTCCTTTAAGGTAATGTAGCTCAGGAAAAAATTATCAATTTTACTTCTTTATAGAGGTATATAGTTGTCGTACTAATTGCAGTATGTTGTTTCATGCAAACTGTAACTAGACTGTGCGATCTTGTTGGTTTTGGTGTTGCGGTTGCTACTGGGGGACAATTTGTGTTAAACTTCCCTGAGAGGACATACAAATCCATGATAATCCCGCTTATGCAAGAGGATAAGAGGCAAGGTGCGTCGTTATTTAGATAAGGAGCTGGAGAATTGTTGGAGAATCAGATCAGATTCTGCATTTTTGCTTCTAAAATTCACTTGAACTGTCTTTGCAAATAACAAGTACTCGATCTGCTGGGAATAAGATATAATATAGTTTCCGGAAGTAGTTTCAAACTCCCACAAAAACACTACCAGTAGTTAAAGAGAGCTATTGAAATTCCAAATTTTAAAGTCGAAATACTTATGACAGTGTTCATGTAATTGCTCAGGTGAAACTACTCGCAGAGGCTTCTATGTTTATGATGACAAGCGCAAAGCCAGCCCTGATACAGAGATACAGAAGTACATCGAGAAGGCAAGGGAGATTTCTGGCGTTGCCATTGATCCTAAGGTACATTTTATCTCTCTTATGCTTCTGTTTAAATCAATATGATGATGAAGGTATATTTCGACCACTTTAGACTCATGGCACCATACTTCTTGCAGTTAACAAAATTATCAGACAAGGATATTGTGGAGATGATATTCTTGCCTGTGGTGAACGAGGCCTGTCGAGTACTTGCTGAAGGTATTGTGGTAAAAGCTGCAGATCTTGACATCTCAGCTGTCATGGGCATGGGATTCCCTCCTTACAGGTTTGTGAAGTAGCATGCATAATTTTTTTCTCCATATACTTTGCATTTTTGCTAAGGTCTAGTTTGTTTATCAGAGGTGGGATCATGTTCTGGGCTGATTCTCTTGGTTCCAAATACATCTGCTCAAGATTAGAGCAATGGTCGAACTTATATGGAGGGTTTTTTAAGCCCTGCTCTTATTTGGCCGAACGTGCTGCAAAGGGAGCTCCTCTGGTAAGAATTCTGAAGCCCCCTCATTTTGTTATTTTGTGTTTGATGAGTGATGCAAATTTCCCAGTTTCTACCGAGCAAGTCACATGAAAAACCAGTATTTCCTAAACGTTATAGGTCAAAACACTTCACTCTTTTGTAAACTAGGGGAATATACTGAACACTTCATACTGGTGTAGCTTTTCCTAATGCCTAGTATATTTTCCAAAGAATATCATATTTTTACATTGATGATATGGTCCATGACACGTTGAGGCAGCGGCCCAACTTGGTGCTCCATAACTTTGAAGTTCTTAAGATCTTTCATATTTGTGATGCAGATTGTAGTTATAGTAAATGTTTTTTTTCTCATTATGGTTCATTCTGTGTCAATGCAGAGTCTAGCTATGGATCCGGCCAAGTCTCGTTTATAAGGTTGGCTCCATTCGAACACCCAGAATTCTTTTCTTATCTTTCATTTCTTTGTTGTATGTTTCCATGTCTGCCTGCTACGGAGAAAAGATTGACTAAACAATGGAGTTGGAGAATAAGATCTTGTAATCGCTAGGAACCAGAAGAGCGGATTAAGTACTTGTGTCCAATTATTTTCACATTTGAAGTAATAATGGTGAAGAGTGTAACAATCCTAGTCTACGACCTCATATAAACTATATGTGTTTTGATATTCGTATGCCTTTTATCCAATCTTTCAATTTTGTTGATCGATAAAGTAAACGGGAAGCTATTTTCAGAACGGAGTAAGTAGTATGAGGTGAATCTAGTGCCGCCTATTTGTTTCCTTGCTTGCAAAAACTGCCCAGGCTCCCAACCAAGTCCTGCCACAAAGAAGAAAACTTAAACTTATAATTCTGTCAGATTGTATTGGGACCACTAATATTGATCAACCCTAATTTACTCATTTATCCCCAATTGTTTACTCATACTACGCCGTTTCACAAATATAAACTATTTCTCTTCCACGTGCTTTCTCTCTCAGTCACCATTCCTCACTTCCTTCAATGCCACATTTCCTCATTTATTTCTCTGCTCAATGCTCTCTTCTCTCTTTGACCATCTTCTTTCTTAGCCTTTCAGCATAAATTTCTCACACCTAGCCCCAGTTTCAACCACTCTGAGACAATCCCAGATACCAAAATTGAGTCTTTTCAATCATACCTTCCAAAGTTCCAACCTTTATTTCTCAAGAATTTGAGCTGAAAAAATGGTGATGGAGGTTGTACACGAAGATATGGGAGATGGCAGCTTGCAATGCACAAACCATCCTTACAGAAACAGCAGCCCAGGTGGAATCTGTGGTTTGTGCCTTCAAGAAAAGCTTGGGAAGCTTGTTTCTTCCTCTTTCCCAATAGCAATTTTCCCTTCTTCTACTTCTTCTTCATCTCCTTCTTCCTCATTCAGATCTGATTTGGGCACTGCCATCAGTACCACTTCTCAGAATGATTACAGCTACACAAAGAAGCCTTCAAAGCTCTCCTTTGTTCTGACACACAAGAAGAAGAATAAGAGTGATGCAGTTAGTAGTACTGCACCAAGCTTGGATTCCACATCAATAGCTTTCAAGAGAAGCAAATCTACCAGAACCCCAAGAGGAGGTATGCATTTCTTTGATGAGAACTATGCCTCTGATGATAATAATAATCATGATGATTTTAACCCTAGTAGAAGAGGGTTTTGGTCGTTTCTTTACTTGTCAAAACATAGCAATGGTAAGAAAATTCAGAGTAGTACTGCTGCTTCTAGTACTGTGGGATCCGTTTCATCATCTATGGTTAACAATAATGGTGGTGTTAGGTTGAGGGATAGTTTGAAAAGGGATAATTTTGTGGTTGTTGAGGAGAATGGTAGTAGCCCAAGTGAGGCTTCAGTTGATAGAAAGGTGTCAAGATCTAGATCTGTTGGTTGTGGGAGTAGGAGCTTCTCAGGGGATTTCTTTGAAAGGATTTCCACAGGCTTAGGTGATTGTACTCTGCGTAGAGTCGAATCACAGAGGGAAGGAAAGCATAAGGTGTATAAAAATGGTCAAGATTCCATTAAGGAGAGAGTCAAGTGTGGTGGGATTTTTAGTGGATTGATGATCAATTCGTCGTCTTCGTCGTCTTATTGGGATAGTAATGTGAACGGGAGGCGTATATCAGCGGTTCATTCTTCTACAATGGGGCATGTGGCACATGGGAGGAGTAAAAGTTGGGCATGGGCTCTTGCTAGTCCTATGAGAGCTTTTAGTAAGCCTTCTTCCACTTTGGGAAAGACAGAGACGAATTCGGGGAAGAAAGTTACGCCTAAGTTGGATGCGGTCCCTTCGTTGTTGGCAGTGAGTGGCTGAAGATGAAGAAAAAGGACCTAAGATTGAGCTAATAGCTTGGAAATTAGTAGTATACTCTACATTGTTACACTCTTGGTTGATGTGTTTTGCTATGCATGCTTGTTACTCTTGTTCATCCTTTTTTGAGGTTTTTGAATCATTGTTGCCTTGCAAGTGTAGTCATGTTTTGATTGTCTATGTATGATTTGGTTAATTTAGGTTACAGTTGTTCTGTATAATTTGATGTAATTTGAGTATGAGAATGGTGAAGAATAAATGGATCTATGTGCATTCTTTTCATCAGTTTGTGAAGTATCCTTTTGTTTGCTGGTAAACTGGGGCAGAGTAGACATTACAAAGCTTCTAGCAGTGGATCAAGATCTAGGAATTATTGAATGATGTGTTGATGATTGAATGAAGTTTGACCATAAAGTGCAACGGTCTTTTCTATGGTATTATAATGTGTCATGCTTGTCAGATATACTTTTGCTTATAGACAGACCAACAAGTGCTCAATTATGAGAGGGGAGCAAGCTTGTAAAGCTGTTCAGGTTGAGGGCTGTTGTAATGTCCAATCCATGGGGACTTCTTTGTCAACTTCAAGACAATAGGCCATGCATAATTCTTTGGTACCAAACTACCAATTTCATTGTGGTTCACAAATCTCTCAGAACTTATGGTCCATTGGTATCAAGGTGAGTTGAAGTGAGACGATAAATATTAACTCGATTTTAGTGGAGTTGGAATTTTATGGTTCGATATGGATTTTAAGGGTTGCTTCTATTGTGTCGTTAATGTATGTATATTGTAGTTACTTTCGATATTTGACGTGAACATGATTATTAACTTTATGAATGGATTAGTACCTTCCAAAGTAACTAACCTAACTTTTCATGCAAACAAAGGTGGATTGATCCACCTATTTGGCCCACTTAATTAGGAGTATTGTAGCGTATGCCCAGACAGTTAAGATTAAGGGATAAAATTAAAATATGATTCAGATGTCACTACCCGGGCATGTGCAAGTCCACTCCCATGGCCTCTCAAGCCAAGGAAAACAAAGTTGTCAGAGTCACTTTCATCAACAAATAACCTAACTGTTACCTTTAAATATAAATATATTACTTCATCCGTCTCATCAAACTCCATACATTAAAGTGACACATAGTTTTATACGAAAAGTTAAAGTAATAATAAAAAATAAAGAACGTGAGGAAAAGTATATTTTTAGTGACAAAACGTGTAATTTTTTGTATAAAGTTGAGATTGTTTATTATTTATTAGTGGTGAGGTAACTTTCTTTTCCAGTGATGTATAAAGTTTGGTGGGACGGTTGAAAATGGCAAATGTATGAAGTTTACTGTGACGGGACGGAGGATGTATTATACAAATGAACATATTATCATCTTTATACATTTCTATGATACTAATAAATTAGAAACGTGTATTTATATTTAAGGCTATCTGTTCAACATAACGTGAAATGAGTATGTATTAAGTAATTCAACGTTTGATTTACTCAATAAAAGGTTATATTGATTCTGAAAAATGCTAGTGAAGGTGAATCAGTTGTTCCTCCTTACAATAGGTTAAGTAGGAGATGCCAAGCACATATATCTTTATTATGAGATTTGTTTGATTTTCTATTCAAGTTTGAGAATTTAGGGAAATAATTGGTTTAAGAGTCAAAGCGTTGCACATGCTTTGTTACACATTAATCCTGAAGGTCATTATCTAAACATCAGCTGGAATATATTCTTATCTTCTATTTTGCCTAAACATCAAAGAGGTTAGACAAAATCACGAAACTCATATACTGTACTTCCTTCGGTCTACATTTTTTATCATTTCCTTTTCTTTTCCATCTAAAATTATAAATCGATATTAATGTATGAAATTCTTTTGGAATAAAAGTATGCATAAAGAATTTCATAATTTAATAACAAATAGTAATATTTTCCTTCGTTCTTTTTTATTTCCCCCCACCAAATGAATCCTAATAATTGCAAAAAAAGGAGAACAACTTTTACTACTTAGAAGACTAGAATAATGAAATTATGATGGGAGAATGGATATACTACTTAGTACTTACTTCATAATCGAGATCACCTGAAACGTGAACGAGAACGAAAGCACATGCAAGCAAGAGCGTAAATCGAAAAGCGTCAAAACTTAAAAAAATGTGAAGACGCTAGTGACTTGAAGCGCGTTGCAGTAATTATATAAAACACATTCTATTTATACTAAATAGTTAATACGTTTTAAATATCTATTTTAAATTAAAAATAATATATAACATAGAAATTCTACGTGCATGATTTCATAGAGGAAATTTTTTTTACATGTATATAAGTTTAAATTGTTACTCTGCAGTTTAAAAGAATTATGAATAAAAATTAAATAAGAGATATAAATTGAGCTAAAAGCGTGGTACAAATTAAAATCATCAAACGATATGAACCACGAGTGACAGTGGTTTAGAAGATTTAAGGTAATCTAGTTCATAATGATGTTTATGTCTGATCTTGCGTACTGATCAGTGATCATGATACAATCATGAACATACATAATTACTGGAGTAGTTGTTTAATAGTCATTAGAAATTTCAACGATACAATACACGTATCAGACCGAGGTGGAAGAGTACCAAGATGAATGGATTGGACGTTTCTAAATAAAATTAAAATGATTTTGAAAACGTTGCTTTTTATAATTAAAAAATACTTTTCGGTTGTTTAGGGCACATTAAAATCAACAGAATTTAGATTATATTATCTTTAATATTTATTCTATGTATTGAATTGAATTAAAAAAAAATTTATTTTAATCGTATATCAAACAATCTATAATATTTAAACTTTTATTCTCTTTAATTATAATTTTTTAAATTGAACTGAACTGAATTGTATTATAAAATATGACAAATTAAAGTTGAACAGAAATAAATAAAATTGAACTGGACCGAAGAAGTTTCCGTCGAATAAAACATAACTTTAATCTCTTATTAATATGACTAGTTAGAAATGTTTATCGTTAACTACTTTTATAACTATAAATATTTAGCGATTCCCCCTTAATATATCGGTGTCACCGGCTCAGATCGATGCATCATGATTCATGCATGATACTTACCTCAAACTCAAATGTGTAATTACTAATTATCTATAATTCTTTATCATCCTCTAGATCTGTACGAAAACTTTTTTCCATGCCGACAGAGATTTGGCAAACAAATTGAAACCAGGATGCATAAAAGGTGAAGAAAAAGATAATAATTAAGAGAAGCAAAAATTAAGACATGCAATAATGACTAGTTGTCGACATATGTTGCGCCATAGAAAAAAGGACCTATACGTGTGTATATAGTTATCTTTAACTTAATGTATGCCGGAAAATACCCCTCTTCCCATTTCGTTAATATTAAAATAATTTAATTTTATATGTTTTTTAGAGAAAAATATATAATATGTGGTTAAAAAATGAGTTTAAAATATAAAAGTATATGCAGGTCCAATAATATGTTGTTAAAAATGAATTATATTGTAAAGTTATTTTTATAAATAAAAAGTTATGTTAGTTTAATAAAATAATAAATATGAAAAATTGTTTTAATTGTAGCGGGATGAATTAAGTATATCTCAACCCCACCGAACAGTGATTTCTTGGCTTATTTGCTTGAATGAATATAAACAGGAACAGGACACGCTTTGTTGTATGCTTCTTCCTCTACTCATTTTCATGGCCCCTGTACCCCCCAACCAGTAGGATATTTTTGAATTTCGATTAATTGTGGATCATCATCAAACACTCCATCAGACAGACTAACCAACTGTTTACTAGGCCATCTAAATGGAACGGGTCCCTAATGCAACAATGGAGTGGCTATTAACATTCCTATAAGCTGGACAACAATAATCGAACAAATAATGGATAAGACCTTAAATTCAAATACAAAAAATGTTTTTATGTGTTTCGGTAATGGTTATGTCCACGGATCAAGCAATAATCTTTATCGATAATTAAATTACAACCACACGATATCGATCACAATAACAATTAATCTCATAGAAAAGATAATATATATCAACTTAATGTGATATTCTCCAATCCATCCCAATATTCTAATTGATCGATCACTCGCGTAGAAGAATATATTTGAACGAATCTTGCACCACATGAATTTGAACTCATGAATTAATCGGCACTCTATATAAGTAACATGAGTAATACTTTTTTTAAATGATTAAAGGGTGACTCGAACTCCCGACGTGATCAAATTTTGTGACAAGAAATATTACCTTAGACTTAGACTATATGGCTACAAAGTGGTCACCACAACTATGTTTTGTTGCTTAACGGACGGTGACACGAGTTTCGTCGTATTTACTACAATTTTTAATTTGTTTTATCAACAATGCATACATACGTGCAAAATTGCATAATGTATGTCATTCCAATTCTATATAACAGTGACCTTGCATAGTGTATACTCATTTCGTCCAATGCCAATTCTCCATTTTAATATTATATATATATTTCGTTTCAATTGTTCACTTTTATTTCTTTTTCACTTTCATAAAAATTCTTTGTATATATACATAATGAATTATAAATATGTAATATTTGTAGTTAAACTTTGAATGCATTACCTTCTACTTCCACCGCGATTATGGTATTTTAAGGAATTGCCGAATTGACCATTATGCATTCATATTCTTCAAAAAAACATCTACAAAAGTGACGAATATGCATATGTTATGTTTTCAATACAGTATGACTTTGAATATAAAAGCATTGCAGTAGACTCAAAATAATAAAGGAAGTAGTATAGAGTAAATATTTTGTGAGGCCCAATAGAACCGGACTGCTACTGCTATCACTACTGTTAGAGCGGGCCAAGGAACAGCTTCAGTTCTTCGTACTGATTGGCAAGAAAATGGACTGGTGAGGTCTAAAGTTGTCAAGTCCAACGGTGTAGTTGAAAAAGATATTGAAGAATATGTTGAGTCTTAAAATGGCAAAAACATTTAGCAGCGATTGATTGAATGATAACTTAGCTAGCCGGTACCACTTTGAATTTTGATTCATCACTTTCATTGGTACTGGGTAATACTTTTGGAGCAGCATTGCCTACAAATCATATGTACTCTCTTCTCATTAAGCCTTACTAAATTCATCATTCTGATTCCTGCACATGCCATCACCCTTCCAATTGTCACTATAACTTCCCACCATAAATAGCTCAAAGAAAAACAACAAATGGAAATACATTAATTTATATATGATTATGTTTATCATTAATTTTCAGTGGTAAACATATAACTTTTTAAATAAATTAAAAATTAATTTGTTGAAAAGAAAATAAATTGTCAACTAGATTTTCAGCTAGTTTTGCTACACAGATTATATATCTTAAATTTTAAGTTCATCTTGTTAAATGACACACATTTGAATGCGGAATGATTCATCCCGTACAGATTGGTTCGGTCTTATGAATTGATAGATATATTCCTGGTCTGGTCTGGGATCAGATAATGGATCCATGAATTACATGTGTGGGTTAAAAACGATTCAATATTCATTTGTAAAAGATTAAAAATATATGGGCTCTTATAGGGTTAGATAAGGTTGTACTTAATCTAATATTAAATTCATTGTACTTTCAATCTCAACCGTTGAAATTAGTATAATTCAATCAAGACCATCAATTCAAATACAACTCTATACCACTAATCATATGGACCAGACCGGATAAACCAACCCATATCGAGTGTAAGCACATATGATCAAACCAGTCAAACCATTGAATCCAAGCCATAATCAAACCGGTCCGATTTTGATTATATATAAATTGGAATAAATTTGAGATTTGTGAGATTTGAACTCAAGACCTCTTAGTTCAATAAGGAAGGTTTAACCAACTAGACTAATAATAAATTTAGTACTTAATTGTAATGTGTAATTAATATTCATGGTTCTTACTTTTTACTACCTTTGTGGTTGTTATCGTTAACATATTTTTTTACATTCACAACCTCTTTTTTAAAATAATGTACATTCTAATACTTTAAGTGATAATTTTAAATAAATGAATATTTACATGTGATTTGATTCAATATGGTTGTACAATACGTACTCATCTAATTCAAATCTTACAAAATTGAATGAGATGAGAATTGTGTAAATATACTAGGTTTAGTCAAATAATTATTAAATTATATAAATTAAAATTTTCTTAGAATTGTTATTTAAAAAACCTAAGTAATTATTAAAATTATTATTAATTAGATAATTAGTAGTTATTACTCCATCCCTCTCAATTTCATCTTCACACTTTCATGTTAATCTTTCACAACTTCATACCTATCTCTCCTAGCTTATATATAATATATCTCATATTTTTATTTACTATTTATCATACGTTATTCGTCCTATTTTTTACTTTATCACCATCTCTACTTTTATCTTACATCTTATGTCTTGATCCGCGGGAAGATGAAATCGAGACAGAAACAGTATTATTTATAATAATGTACTTGTGTTTATAAAGCAGTTATTGAGCCTTCGCCAAATTTAATTTAATATTTATATTAACTAAAAGCAACTTATCTAAAAGTAGTTACTCTTTCTCATGTGTGAGTAATTTGATCTCTTGTTGATTAACGTTCGCACTATATTAACTAAACCAATAAATTAGCCTCTGAAGGCTACGAACCAATTCATGGTCAATTTATATAAGTCATGACTTGGTTGATTGGTTAAACCCTATTAACAGGCTGATTCAATATAAATAAGTCGACACTTGATTGATACTAGCCAACTCATCTTACATGTACACTTTAGAGACGGACTAGCTAACTCTTTTTATTCAATCAATTTATGACTCGTTAATGTACCATGGATTGATCCATAATCTTGGTGGGCTAGTTTGTCGATTTAATTGATAAAGAGTGTATCTTGACCAAAAACGAGATCAAAGTACGCATACATGGGAACGAGCAATTACTTCTTAGATAAGTTGCTTTAAGATAAAATAAACATTGAAATTTAATTTGGTGAACTACTAAATGATGACCCAAGTACACGTTCATGAATTATACCAAGTTCGTATCGGTTTCATCTTTCCGTGGGTCCGGACACAAGATATAAGATAAAAGTGTATAAAGTATGAGAGATGGTGATAAAGTAGAAAAGAGAGTGAATAAAATAAGATAGATAAGGGTCTCTATAGATAATGTATAAAGTAGGAGATATATTGTATGAGGTTGGGACGAAAAGTGAATTACATGAAGATGAAACTGGGATGGCAGGAGTAATAATTAGTAATCATCTAATAATTAATAACAATTTTAAGAATTAATTCCTTATGTTTTAAAACAATTTTATGAACTAAGATCCTAAGAAAATTTAATTTATAAAGTTAAATAATTATTTGACTAAATCTAATATATTTACACAATTTGTGATTAATAACGAACATTAGTAATGTTATTACTAACGTTATGTTGATGATATTCTCATTTAATTCAATTTTGTAAGATTAGAAATAGATTAGTATGTAAAATTATATTGAATCACATTATATGTAAATATGCATTTATTTAAAATTATTATGTATAAAATATTAGAATGTATATTATTTTTAAAAATAGGTTGTGAATGTAAAAAGATTATGTTGACGATAACAACAACAAAGGTAGTGAAAATCATGAATATTAATTACACATTAATTAAATACTAAATTAATTATTAGCCTAGTTTGTTAATTCTTTCTTATTCAACCAAGAGATCTTAGGTTCAAACCTCACAAATTCTGTTCAATTTTATATAATCAAAATCGGACCGATTTGATTATGGCTTGAATTTAATGGTTCAAACGATTTAATTATTTGGGCCCAAACTCGATATGGACAGGTTCTCTAGATCCGGTTCATACTGTCATATTAAATCGTTTTGAGTTCACTAATTTAGCTGTGGTGAATAACTAATGGGCCATAAGAAATTGAGTCCTATGTTCAAAGATGGGACTTTGCACAGGTGCACAAGATCTCACAAAGAGTCCAAGGCCTCCAGAAACTCAGCCCGTCAAATTGATGGATTGTATTTGATCCGTATCAATTCGCTACGTATACTATTCGTAATCGAACCCATTATGAATCCGTAACATGCAATCTGGACCGGATATGGTTTCACCTCAAAACCGTGGCATCGAATCAAATCCAAAGACAAAATGACTGCCTTGAATTTTATATAGAAAAAACTATCAGTTAACTAATAAGCTAGTTTATCACGTATCAATTAATTAATCAGTGCTCAAGTCAAATGGTAGATTCAACATAGATTTAAATAAAACGTATATAATAATGGAAAAACTTGTGAAATTTGCTGAGTATATATTACTGACCAATATATGAAAATTAAGCAACATGACGAGTATATATATACCCATGGCCTGAGAAGAGGTGAACAATTCACGGATTATTGTTGTCTTGATTTCCTCCAGTATGCGCCTTTGTTTCCTCTCCACAATCAGGAAGCATGCAAGAATTGGATGGATTCTTGTGGGTACACTTAGAGAGGCATTTAATGATACAATATGTTACTTCATGACTCGCTGCCACACAAGACTCGTAGCAACCCATATAGCACTTACGAAAAGATGCTGATGTTTGGCCAACATATAATAATAAGATCATCAATATCACAATTAGAGCTATACTTTTCTTCATTTTTCGATTTTTCAATGATAATTGCCAACCTAATTGCTACTTTTGTGCTCTTCAGATTTCGATAGGAATGGCTCATACTTATAGCTTCTTCATAATACAAATAAAATTGCTCATTACTTTTGTAATGTTATATGAAATTAATGGTATGATCTTTTATAGTTTTCTTTGTTAGTATTCATCATTTTGGAGATCTTATAATAATACAAATTATATTATCTTTTATAATTTTCTTTGTTAGTATTCATGATTTTGAAGATCTTATAATAATACAAATTATATTATCTTTTATAATATTTCATTAAAGTGTTATGTATCTTGAAAATCTCATAGCAGAATTAATATGACAAACTGTCAAACTTTTGTAATGTTAGAAGAAAGTGTTATTATGCCTTTAACTATTGATGACATGGGACTTAATTAAACACTTGGAGGAAAAATTAAGCTGGATGATAGTGTGAGGGAGTCAGGTGTGAATAGTTGAGATATGTAATTAACTACAAATTCAATTAATATACTCCTTTCATTTCGGTTTCTTCTATACAAAATTATTAATAAATAAATAAATAAAATAAAATAGGATATAATAAAAAAAGTAAATAAAATAAAAGAAATAATGATAAAATAACAAAAAAATGTTACTCCTTCGGTTCCATTAATAATGAAATATTTATTCGTTTTCAGCGTACCACCAAAATGAAACAATTTTCTATTGAAAATAACCTTCACATTCATTTTTAACCACATATTATTCGACTCAAATGTACTCTTTTACTCAATAAATATCTCAAACACATTCTTAAACATGTATAAAGTAGGAGATATAACCACATATTATTCGACCCACGTGTACATTTTTAATCACTATTTTATCGTAAATTTAAATTGTTTCATTATTAATGGGACGGGGAGTAATAAAGTAGGGGATATAGTGTATAAGGTATGAACGAAATTTTTTATTTAAGGAATGATAAGATGAAGTTGAGAAGGGTTAAAACGAAATATGATCAGAGGAAGCTGGGGGGGGGGGAGTAGTTCATTTGTATTAGGGAGATATACAATGCACTCAAAATTTCCTATGTTAGAAAACCCAAGCAAACCAAAATCTCATGATATTCAGAAAAGGGAAAGCATTCATTCATCTTGTCATTGCCGCTGAGGAGCAATCCAATTCCAACTAAAACATCAAAGTTATTACATTAACAAATTAAACATGTCTTAAAGATTGGAACAACGTTTGTTCTGAGACAAAAGCGAAGAACTGAACTTGAGCTGAGAAGTAGCAAGATCAAACTCCAGCAAGTTCTCCTCCAACTGATGCACCCCTATAACTACTGAAGTCATCGGATTCGACCCTCCGTCGACGAACGCAAGGCAAGTTGTTCTTTGATCAACCTCGACCACTGCATTGTCTCCTCCAATCCTCCACGAAACACCCGTTTCGGGCATAACCAAATGAATTTCCGGCACATTCAGCCCAGTAGCATTCCTCGAAATCGAGCTTGCGCTGAAGCATGCCCTGAAAGGTGCCATTGCAGCCACACTTTTGATTCTCATATATGAGGCAGCCTTTACGAAGGCTCTAGCCAATGGCTTGTAAATCGAGTTGTGCAACGACGTATAGTTCTGCACCGTACTGATCTTGGTACCGCCTACACCGTTACTATCAATCACGAAATACGAATCCTTGAGTGAAAGAGGTTGTCCTGCGACCGTGATGGATTTGACATTGATGAAATACTCTTCAGATGGATTCACAGGCACGTATACACGCGGGTTTCTGATAAGAGCCGTGGTTTTCGATAAAACGTTGGATTTTGCGGACACTAGGCGTCGTCCAATTGCAAGTTTCCCGACCCCTGACAAGGGAAAGCAGAACGAGAACGTATCAGGTACGTTCTGGCTAAGAGCCACCTGTTGATGAATGGAGATTACGCTCCTCGACAGGCCTAACATCCCGGTTGCACCCCTCGCAAGGCCTTGGATGTAATCGTTACCCATGCAAGAGAAGAGAAATTGCGAAACACGTACATTATTATAAGACAAAATGTCTTCCGCGTATCCTTCGGATACGAAAACATCTTGAAAGGGGTTATAAGGACCCGCGCCGCACGTGTTGTTTGTGCAGCCGGGTCTAGGGGTTAAGTTGCAACTTATGCACCCCATACCCTCAGCTTGTTGGCATCTCTGGGACTCACAAGGGACAGGGGCGTAAGTAGTGGATGTGTAGTCATCGCAAGCGAACCATAGTGTTGGAGACCCAAGGTCGATTACGGCATTGACCATGACTCGGTTGCTGCCCATTTGTAGAGTGGTGTAGAATTGAGACGTTGCGGCATCCTTGCGGACGGGGAGGATGAGGCCATTCTGAGCATAGGTAGTGGCAATGAGTGTTGCAAGGAGTAGGAAAGAGTAAGGTGAACAAGAAGCCATTGATAGGAGTGGAAGTGTGATTTGAGAGTGAGTATTTAAAGAGATTTTGGTACCCAAATGGATGACTCTTGAACTAGTCAAAAGGAGGTTTTACTAGTGGCTGCTGAAAAATCCATACTATACCATTAAAGAATGTTTCTGTCTGGTTGTTTCTAGTGGATCGTTACTTTAGGACGGTTTAGGAAATAATTATAATCGGTCCATTTGACTCGATGAACAGTAATTTGACCAAAATACACTTCAAATACCCTCATTTCAATTCCATTTCAAACACAATTTCACCAAAATCTATCAAAATACCCATTTAAATTATATACCAATCAGCCCTTCGTTATCCTGCCTGGCTAGTTGTTTCTTGCACCTAGTGTATGTAAAAACTCGTAGTATTATAATGAACACTTTATTCCCTTCAGCTGTGTATTCATTATCCTGCCTGGCTAGTTGTTTATTGCACCCAGTGTATGTAAAAACTCGTAGTATTATAATGAACACTTTATTCCCTTCAGCTTTACACAGGAGCAACTTGCAGGGCAAAAGTTTGTAACAACCATTTTACTTGGACTTATCTCAATTGAATGAGCACGAGATCCATTTGATAAATAAGGTAGTCAATTTTCAGTCTTTAACGAATCAAACCAGCTAGGTGGTGTTTGTGTAGTGTTTAATGCCTTTTAGGTAGTACCAGAGGTGTAGCAAATGTACACAGAACTGTATTTATTATATCTAAGGGTAAAGTTATTTTGGAGGTAATATAAAAATCAAACCACATGTAGTATATACAGTATGTTCCTATCAAAGTTGCATTTTATAAGAAATATAATTTTAAGAACACCATATGATATTAGATCTATAATTAAATAAATTATTTAAAAATCGTCTAACGAGTCTCTCCCTAATATCATCCCTCAGGACTTTAAATCAAATACTACTGTACCAGTCTACTCAATCTCTTACAACTTCCAGCCACCCAACCCCGGTACTACTAATACTTCATTTTTTAGGTTCTAAATCGGGCATTATCAGTTCAAACTGCCAATTTGATACTGCTTCCGATTGGCAGTAGTTCAAAACAAGCATTCAGCTCATAGAAAAATTCGCTAGATTTTTTAACTAAACGAACCATGCAGACATAGTCCTACCATACAAAAGCTAACAACACCAACAATATGAATTGACAGAACAGAGGTACACTATCCGAGAGGCCAAATAATCTCTCCCCAATCAAAACTGTCCCCAGCGGAACTCTTATTTCCCCCCATATTTGTCCCAAGTATGTGTTTCTAATTTCTTTCGTAGCTCAGTAGTATTTTACTTAGATGGGGCAAGGTGGGACGTCGAGAGTTTTACCAGCTTGAATTTGACCCCAGCCGATCAGACGCCAATGCTTCTCTATTCTTCGGCTCAGTGCAACCTTTTCTCCTATGCTGGTACAAACTGGGGAAGTGAGCTGCAGTTTTGCAAAGACATTCTTTACAGCAATCACACGAGCACCAGTTGACATAGATCCAATATTCAACATGAGAATCTCTGTCTTGGTCAGCTTCGCAACCCTCCCTGCTTTTTCGGACTCCTTGGTTCTAACACCAAGTAGTCGTCGCAGCAAAAAGAAATTAACCTGCATTTACAGTGGAGAGCCCAACATTTGTCAATTATAAAAACTCCTTGGAGAAGGTGTGCATCTATATAGTACAAATTGAGACCCTTCTCACTGAACTATTTAATCTAACCATGTCTACGGGCTTATCTTATTAGTTTCGTAAGAAGTAAAATCATGGGCATGTTGGACATTTAAAAGAGAGGCAAGGATGTTGCAACTTGCAATCATGGACCTTCAGGTAAATGGGAAGTGTCATTCACATTGATCAATCGTGGTTAAGAGGGAGCATGCAAGGGAGGGTGCGTACCCTCTGACAAATAAAATGTACAACAATATACTATGCGGTGGGTTAGGTACATCAAGCCATAAAAAAAAAATTATTTGAATGACCAAAGTCGAAGATTTTTATTTTGTAACAGCAAAGCTTACCTCCAATTCTACATACACTTCAGGGAGCGAACCAACCTCTCCAAGGACCTGGCCCACCAACCTATCTGCACGTGTAAGTGTAGGGTCCATGGTCGTTCCAACTCCAATAAGTCCTCCAGGAACAGCATATTGCAGTTCATTTTGCTCAGCATACAAGGAAACTATTCTGGAATATATGGGAGTGCACTTGATATTACCGTTCTCATCCTTGACTACTATACCAGGGCGGACTTCAATTTTTTGGTTAACCTTCAAAACACCCTGCAAAAACGATATGTCAGCTTGTGAATGATGCCATCAGAATCAAGTTGCATTTGTTTACTGTGCTCCTAGTGATACAGAAAAACAAAATAGAACATGTTTATAAGGTGGTGGGGTTAAAAAAGCATGCCTTCAGAATACTCCCACCAGCAACACCACCTTTTACATCATCCACTTCGAATCCAGGTTTATTAACATCAAAAGACCGGATTACAATCATATTTGGGGGTAAAATAAACTCCCTCTTTGGAATGGGGATTCGCTTCACAATGTATTCGCATACAACATCAATGTTGTATTTAAGCTGAGCGGAAATCGGTACCACAGGTGCACTGTCAGCCACGGTTCCCTGTTAAGATAATACAGGAGACAAATTATACATGGGTATCAGAATAGTGCAGATAGCCTTGTATTTACCTACAAACCTGAATAAATTTCTGTATTGCTTCGTGCTGGTTAATTGCAACATTTTCCTGAACAAGATCGACCTTGTTTTGAAGTATGATGATATGTTGAAGACGCATGATTTCAACAGCAGCCAAGTGCTCTGACGTCTGAGGTTGGGGACATGTCTCATTGGCAGCAATGAGAAGTAAAGCACCATCCATGATTGCTGCCCCATTAAGCATAGTAGCCATGAGAATATCATGACCCTGTAGCCACAAGTGATGTTAGAAACATACTTCATGATGAAAATAAATATATTCACAGCATCAAAATATATAGTCAGCAGAAAATTAAATAAAAAAACACAAACTGAAACAAAGTAAAGGCAGCAAATATGCACTTCGTGCTAATTGATATTTATGTTTTTTCGCCTGACCAACGAACCCGCTCTTGAGTGAACCAGGGTTGAAGTTTTTAAAAATGAGATTAAAAGGAAACGGTAGGAAACCTTACCGGGCAATCCACAAAAGATACATGTCTAATTAATTTCATCCTACAGTTCTCAAAACCAGGGACGTCACACATTGGACTATCTTCTTTTCCACTGCCATATGCCCTGAGTAATAAGCGTAGCCACTTAGACCAAGGAACATACAGGCATAGAACATCCGTGATCACAAACCAACGAGCAAAACTTACTTGTAGCACATAGGTCGCGGGCATCGATCATCTTCACATTTGTATATCTTTGCATTAGCGTATCCCAGCTTTATAGTAATGTTCCGTTCCAGCTCATTTTTAAATCGGACAGTCTGAGAGTGACAGGATTCATTAGATCATTCAACAGCATAATCTTTTGGGATAAGTGATGCAAGAATACAAGATGCCGCATATTTTACCCTCTATTATGTTTATTCTCCCAAAAAAAAAAAAAAAAAGAGCCAAAAAAGAGGACAGAACAATTTTTATCAGCAGAACCATATATAAACAGTAGGGGAAATGCAGGTAAATCAGTGTTTTGTTTCATAGCATGTCTCAACAAGCAGAATGTTACAAAATAGGAGTACTAAATTCCACTAAACTGAAGTATGGGATGACATTAGAGTCTATAACCAATTTCCATCGATATGGTTAATGAATATAGACTCTTCAACTATTTCAGCATTTTTTCACAGAGTTGATAGGACACCTAGGAGCAGGTATCAAATGGTAAGTGATCATCTGTATGAACTGTGAGCGAGAATAATGCTGATAAAAGAACTTTCAAAGGGCTCAAATTTAGCTACACTAGCGTTCAAGATGGACCATTCAAGAGGTACATCACAACGAAGCGCAGCTCAGTTGGTAAGACACTTCAACTCCAACCAATAGGTCGTGGGTTCGAGCCACACTTTAGGCGTTACAAAAAAAAATCTTTAGTACTTTTTAGTCCTACTAACAAGGCCAAGAATTTTCAGAGAGTGCCTGGCATACCTGCACACCAGATATGGCTTTTACAACTGTGGACTTTCCATGAGCCACATGGCCAATGGTCCCTGAAGGTGATAGACTATTAAGTGTTGGAAATTATGAACAATAATCAAAATTAACTGGAAAATAACAGTCAAGAACCAAATGTGGCATATCCAGGACCAAAAGGTATGTCGAAGAAGCTTAAGTATACCTATATTTATGGTAGCCTGGCGTGAAATAACTTCAGGCGAAAGTGGATGTAGCTGGGCTACATCCAACTTGCTTAAATCCTGCTCCATTAAACCCTTTCTAGACATCTTGCTGACTTTGTGGATAACTGAGACTTGAATGACACTTATGATATCAGCTATCAACCATGGTAGAAACAAGATCATGTATGTAGTGCTGATATATAGATATATAAAAGCACAGAAATATGTGTATGCAATTCCATCTTAAGTAACATAATAATGGAACAGAATGGCAGGAAAAGATCCTGAGCATGACATGCTGAAACTCAATAGAACAGATTCATAGTCTGCAACTCTGCATGAAGCACCAAGGGAGCAAATATAATAACTAAAAGATCGAAACACAACAAACAAACTCGACAACAGCTATGCCCTGGGTACATCACATGAGAAAATTGCATGTGGACAGCATAGTTGACCATATTGTTTAAACTAAAGTGGCGTATTCCTCTAATTTATGAAAATTCTACAGCAATAAACAAGTACTATATTGAAACTATATATTGTGCAAATCACACAAGTTCATCAGCTAAATAGTAAAAAAATAAAGCTAAATCGAAATCAGCTCAGGTTCTCTCTTAGTACTTCAAATTCTATCTCATTTGACAACATATCCAATAAGAGGCTAGTTCCTTATAATTGAAGATCTTTCAGCTTCTCGAAATGTTCATTAACTTAATGATCACAAAATCCAGTTAAATAATTAAACTAAAGTGGTGTATTCCTCTAATTTATGAAAATCTACAACAATACATTATATCGAAACAATAAATTGTGCAAAATACGCAACTTCATCAGCTAAATAGTAAAAAATGAACATACTCCTACTATAAGATCGACTGGTCTTCTATTTGAGTTTGTAGTTAAATCAACATAAGCTCAGGTTCTCTCTTTAGTACTTCATATTCTAGCTCATTCGACAATATATCGAACACGAGGCTCTTTCGTTCTGATTGAAGATATTTCAGCTTCTCGAAATGTTCATTAACTTAATGATCACTAAATCCAGTAAATTAGTTAAGTACACATCTCCTCGAGAAAAAATGGAAACAAAATTCTCGAGAAACAGCTCACGGTCTCTAAGAAACAATGAAACAAACCAAATCGAGCTTCCAATAGAACTCATCAGTTACAAAAACACAAACCAAATCGCCGCGAAAGGAGCTCTAGAAAACTAAATGGAGCTCTAAATATGGACAAAATTACAAGTTTATACTATCTGAAATGGAGAATTTTAATCAATCAACTGTTACCTTTAGAGAGAAGAGAAAAATGAGGCCGGAGAACACTACAAGTCTACAAGGTCACCGGAAATGAAGATGAGATTAGGTTCGTAGCTTCCTCTTCTGAATTCTGTTTGAGGGTTTAATTTAGCTGGACTTTGCTAATATGCTATTGGGCTTTTTTATCAGGAATAGGTCTGATCTGTGTAACCCAAATAATAACCCATCTAGTTACGGCCTTACGGGGCTTTGGGTATTTCGTGGTGGTATTTAAAAAAATACCCTCTGAAATAGTACGTTTAGTTGTAAAATATTAAAATATCAAAGCTATTTAAAATCTAAACTCTCCAAATTTCATAAATTTCTAGTCCGTACAATTTTTTCTTCGATATACCACCTAGAAATACCCACTTAGAATGAGTTATTGAGATTAGGTATTTTATCACTTTTTATATTATTACGAATGTAACACTTCAAATCATACAACATCATGTCCTCTTATTTTTCCTACGTATTCTTCACATCCTCTCACATCCTCTGATAATTGCAGCTTCTTCTTCTCCAACATTGTGCTGAAGGTATCTTCGTTCTTACGGCATCTGCTTATGTGCAACAAAATATATTCTAATTGTCTTATATCTCTGAAATGATAATTAATTATCATTTAATTAGCATGCATCACTTTCAGACACTTGTTTTGTGCATTATTCAATTATGGCAAACATATGATTTCATTAATATAATAATTAGTTAACAAATAATTCGTAAAGGACCCTTTCATTAAGGAGTTAACGTGTTTTATATTAGTTAGCTTCGAAATAGTAATTTTAAATAGATTTTATATGTTTCTTATGTTAAGGACCATGATATAAGATCGGGGTTTGGATCAACTTTGTCGTTTAAAAAAAAAAAGACAATAGCATAACATGAATGAAGAGTTATTGAGAAATCAAAAAAGTATTTAATCATTTTAATAAGGTTTTAGAATTGTAATAATTTTAACTAAAATAGATAGCAGAAGGATATTATAATACATTATGAGAAAACTTGAAAAATGTTATTTATATCAAATATGGTATTTCATTTTCAAACACCATGTTCGTTAAATAATACCAAACATAATTTTTATATTAAAATACCAATTAAATTACCATGATTCTTTACTGCATCTAAATACCATGAATTTGTGAGTAATAAATACTGAAACAAAATGGTCCCAGGAGAATTCTAAAAAAATCTAATTGAATACATCCTTTAACAAAGAAAGCAAGCCGTGTGGACTATTTGGGCATCGGTGGAGTAAGATAATGCTTGGGTGTGAATTTTGTTGCAAATGATGATAGACGAGTCCTTTATTTGGCTTCTTGAAGTCTAATCATGATTTTCATATAACCACATGTTTAAATATCACATAAAAATTAAATCTCTAGCGTTTTTACTTTTACGAAGAAGGACAAAGTTTGAACTTAATCAAATTTAGTATTTATAACAAAGGACAAAAGCTAAACTTAATGAGAAAGATGGTGAAATATTTATTTTCTTTTCTCTTTTCTTTAATTACTTAATTTCTTTTTCCCTTTTTTTTAATTATGTAATTGTGTTTTCTTTTTTTTTAATCAATTGATGGTCAATTCAGTCCATGTAATTTTCTAAAGTTCAATTCAGGATTATCATTGTCTGAAAATTACAAGCAACCCAATCATCTTCTCAAAAAAATGAGCTTTCAAATTTTCAAAACTCAAACAAATCTCTACTGTTTCAATCTGTGTCAAAACAGCTCTGATCGGAGCTACAACAACTCCTCTGTTTACATAGCTCACAGCTCCGATTGGAGTGTGTTAACATTTTCGCCGGAGCTCCGATTCTGACTAAAGGAAGAAGAAGAAAAGCAGGAGGAAAGAAAATAAAGATGGAGAAGATGAAGTTTTATACTTCTTCCTCCATTTTCAAAAGAAATGGTTTATTAATTTTAATGTTTACTAATTAAAATAAAAGTTTATTCCTTATTATTCAATATAGCATTTTACAAGATATGTTTTAATCTAGGTGCAAAAGAAGATATTTAACAAAAAGTCAACATTTTACCTGAAAATGGTACTGGTTGTAAAATATGAATCATAAGGAACCTAAGTGTTTAGTGGGTATCTAAAAAGGTTATTGAATGTAAATTTAACAAAATATTAATTTCCTAGTTGTCATTTGAAATTACTTATGTTCAATGATATTAAAGGTGACTCAGAATTAAAAGACATCTGGTGCGTGTTTGGTACATTTAGCAAAATGCAATAAGTCATTGTGTAATGCACATACAAAAATCATGAAAAAGAATATGACATGGTTTTGAATTTATTTTACAATGATGAACAACTTGAAATGAAATGGCTCCCACAGTTGAAGGTTATAATCTACAAGAGAGTGTTCACTATATATTAATGAACTCGGAAAACGGTGCAAGACTTTGAATATATATGCATTTTTTACTGAAATGTTACTATCGTAAAGAAGTGACAAACCATCATATCTTGTAATTTTAACGAGTAAACTTCACTCAATCAAAGTTTCCACCTATTTGATTCTACACCAGTACATGGAGACAAATATTAACAAGGAGTTTAACTTCTCTACAAAATTGTAACAAGCATCTATCAAAGGTGCATATGTTTAATACCTAAATATTGATAAGTTCTGTATATACTTACCTACATTCATATGGCACTCTGAGACTATACTTTAAGACAATGGTATGTGGTTGACCAGTATTAGTTTCAATGAATTTGAAATTCTCTATTTTATATGATAATGGTCTATATGTATTTAAATAACTTATGTTTAACTATAATTTAAAGATTTATAATTGTGTTTTGCATAAATTTAATAAATCATGAGCAATAAGGTTACCTTCAGCTTGAGTCCTAATTAACATCAATATATAATTACAAGTTGTCCGAAATACATTAAAGTCGTGATTTACAAAAAGAAAAAAAGACAGTGTGGACATTATGTGAGCATGTACATGAGTTTTGGGATGTTGGTTGGATTTGTTTCCATTGCTACATAGTACATAGGAAAATTGCATTAATGAATACCTCAAAAGTGTTGTCTCATTCTTTGTTTCAATTAAAAAATGTTTCAAAGTGATTACTATATAAATGGATTCGAGATATAAATTGAAGATTTGGGACAATAAAAAATTAAAGAAATCTAGTTAGACATGCTAATGGGCCAAATGTATTTTGTGGTGATATGCAAATGAACATGGTTTATTGTGATTTCGTAATAAAATCCCAGAACAACATGTATTCTAGAAGCATGATTGACTCAAATTTTCGGAATCTACGTGCAAATTAATGTCTTAGTAAACCATCACTAACCATATCAAAATAATTGTCATGGGCACGAATGTTTAAAATATATTACTTTAATTAGAGAATATAAGAAGTTGCCAAGTAGATATTATATTTGTAACAAGACTAATATAAATAGAATATGATATATTTATTCTGGTATGGATGCATAAGTATAGTATTTATAACGGAAAATTAAGTTTAAAATAAATTGATGAAATTAAAACTTAAATTGATTTTGCACATATAGTCTAGTTTTCAAATATAATATTTCAACTGAATACCAAAAGTTTTATCATAAAAAAATATTGATGATTCAAAGTAAATTTTATAATGTGTTATATTAAATAAATATTTTAAATGGTATATTTCAGTTAATTTCAAATGTTCGTTTATCAATGTCTATAAATCTTTACGTAAAAACTAATTAAATTTTATATAATATACTAAAATATAAATATTATTAAATACTAGAACTTTTTCAAGAGAAACAATACATAGCCAATATAAAAAGTAAAACATTGAACAAAACTTACAAATAAAAATGTAGCAATAAAGTATAAATTTTTAATTTATTTGAGCTACGATTGTATTTGTTATATTAATGTTGTAATTGGAGTGTTCAATTACGTCAATGTGAATAATAATGTCAGAGAAAACGATATTGCCAAAGCAAAATCATTTTAAGATTTAATATGTGTCATAAAAACTGTCATAAGTTGCACAAATAAATAAAATTATTTTTAAAAAATATGATTTTTTCCTCACACGTTATTGAACACACTCTTAGGTTATAGTTAAGTAACGACATTTTACGTAGGTTATAGTTATTTGTAAATCTAAAAAGTAAATTCAAATATGTTGAGCTCTATGCAGAGAGCCTCCTTGTACGGGTTTAAATCTGGCTCTGTCTAGAGGGCCTCTTTTTGGTTCAAATTCGTTCCAACAACGTGGATACTAAGAGAATGTTGAAAGATTCTTAGCTTAATCTGTACTAAGGGGATCTACTTGTTATCAACAAGTTGATTGGAAGACAAAGGCAATCAACTCTGAATGAAGCAACAAGTACCTTTGTAGCAAATGCAAGCATAACCATACGCGACCCACCACACATAAGCAACTCATAAAGGGAAAGATTGAAAGTGTAAGGTCCCCAAAGTCTACCCAGCTGAGATAGCCACTAGTGTTCGAAAGAAACATGTTATATGAATTACTAAGTTTCATAAAATCCCCCCATATTTGAAAAGTAAGGAAAAGAATCTTAATTTTTATTATACATTATCTAATTTTTATATAAATAATATGTATTTTAACTTTTATTAATATTTATCTATTTTATTATGTTATTTTTGTGTTGTGTATTGTGTTGAACCGTCTAATTTTTAGTATGTATTGTCTAGTTTTTACAATATATTATTTAAGTTTGTAACTATAATTTTATAAATAATCTTGTTTAGTTCTGTTACAGAAATTTCATTCCGTGTAACCTAGAACAAAACACCAATTCTCGTTTAAGTTTGAATTTGATTCAAATGAACAAAGAATAAACCTATTACTTCCGGGGTTCTAAGACCACCTCTAATTCTAGAGGTCGATTCGGTTCTTTTAAAGTTTTTTTATTATTTTTCTTATTATTGAGAATTCTAGAGGTCAACTCGCTTCTTTTAAATTTTTTCTGATTATTTTTCTCATTATGAAAAAATGTAACAAAGATAAAATACGAGCTTGTTTTATATTATCTAGTTTTTACATTATATTATCTAGTTTTTGTATTATATTGTCTAGTTTATAAAACGAATTATCTAAATTTTACATGATATTAAATTTACACTATTGTTTAATTTTTACATTATATTGTTTAGTTTTTACTTGATCCGTTTTTAATGAATCCGAGTCAAAAGATACGCGAAAGTCATCTAAAGTCAATTTGTGAAAAATATTATTTAATTCTCTAGTTTTATCATTGAGAAAGTACTTTCAAAAGTACTTTCAAAACTCTTCAAAATATAAGGATATTGTAAGACAGATTATCAACAACGATGGAGAATTTATCAATCAATTAGCTGGTATTGTGTAGTCATGACTTGTGCACTTCCACAGGTGAAACTAATTTCATGTAATGAAACCTAACAATTGTCTTTTATATTAACAAAACAAAAAATTAAACATGCAATACAGTAATTTGATGATAGTAGAAAAAATATGTGGTTATCGAACTCAAGTGCAGCTTGGCTTATATACAGAGAAAGCCTCGTTACCAGCAGCAACGCACTGTACTCCTCGATCTTTCAGAAGTAGATGTCAGATTGCTTAGACTGTGCTTTGAGATCTTTCAACTTCTTCAAAATGTTTGAGAAATAATCCTGCAGGTACTTCTCCAGACTACTCACATCTTTTGCTTCCACTCCCAGAAGGTTATATGTTTCATTCATAGGGACAGAGAAGACGATATCACTGCTAAGAACCTACACATAATACCAGGTATATATATTACTAATGGGCCAAAACAAGACATACATACATTGCCTCAAGAATCACCAAGCATGTTCCAATACTGACCATTGCTGGATTTGTATGTACGTAAGCATACATATCACTCAGCAAGTACCAGCTAAAACTGTGCAATGTTCCACGATCATAGTAAGCATGGCACACGTACCTCTGAAAATGCCAATCTATCAGCAACATCACTAGTCCACTCAAACAATCGAGTCAGCTGGCGTGTAAATCTTAACACAGATACAGGAACAGTTGTAACATTAGCATCTTGACCAGCAAGCCTTTCACACAATGTTATTACCTGAAACCAAGAATGACAAATACTATTGTAAGCACATTGGCATTTGATATACAACAAACTCATGAGGCAGCCTACGAATTCACAAGAAATGTATACAATAGCTTAGATACAGCAACTCAAATCATGCTAAGATGTTCCCAATAGCCTAAAGGGCCAATTCAGGAAGATAGTGAGCATCCCCATAGAAAGACACACACACACACACAGCTTAAGAAAATAATGAAACAGCAGCACTTTGAATCAGAAATTAAGCAAGTACACAACAAAGATTCCGGGCCAAATAATTGCATTAGACAATAAATATGTCATTTCATACAGCTGGGAGGACAATGTGATTTACCTCTTGTGTCGTCCACGCACGAGGCCCAGCAAATGTGAGCAGTTTCCCATTTACATTCTCATTACGTAGAGCTATAAAGGTGAGTCGAGCAATATCCTGCAAGTTCACAGAACACAATTTGAATCTGAGTGATTTGTTTGTTGTAAGCAAAGAGGATTAAATTGTATACTAGTATAATGTTTGTTAACCTGGGTGTCCATATAGGCTATTCTTGTTGGAGCATCAGTTCCCCAAACGGACTTCTCTTCCAATATGGGCACTGCATACTGTCCGATTAGTCCCTGGCAGAGAAGAACAATATCAGTAATTTAAAGAAATTGTGTAGCATTACTAGCAAGGCAATGGACAACGAAGTGCAGCTCAGTTGGTAAGACCTTCCCCTCCCACTAATATGTGGGGGTTCGAGTCATCTTTGCCGTTTGAAAAAAAACAAAAACTAGCAGGGCAATGAACAAAAAATAAGTAGGCAAACTCTATAATAGAAAAATAAATATATAATTTCGGGATCACCTGCATGAAACCGCAAAGGCGAATGGTGATGTGGTTAATCCCAGAATCACGAAGAAATTTCTCAGTGCAGTACTTGATTTCCATAAGTGGGACTTCAGGGTGCTTGTCACAGTTATGAATGGAATAGAACACATATTTCTGGATTCCCATGGCCTTTGCACATTGTATAAGAGCAACTTTTCCTTCCCAATCTACCTAAAGTGGAGTTGCATTGCAAACTAAGTAAAGCAAGCAAGAAGCAATATGTTCTTAAGTGGAAAACGAATCAACTGAAAGCAGTTGAACAGTTTGGCGATAGCAAATCATGCACATGTTGTATGTATATCGAACTGTAGTAGCTAGCTAGTAGTATATATTAATTGGAAAACAAGCATCCATCATCCTCACAGTTCTGATAGGCTCCTCGGGGCGTCCTGTAGCACAGTCAATGATTGTATGAACACCAACTAATGTTGCTGGGATGGTCTCCGGTTTGCTCAAGTCAGCCTGTCGAAAACAATCCAACATCCGAATTCAAACTTATTTAGCAGCAAGCCATGAAGGAACAAATATATGTTAGTACTTAGTAGTGAGTTAATTACATTGACAACGGTGGCACCCCAATCACGGAGGAAATCAGCAGGAGCAGGCCTAGGCCTTACAAGGCACCGAACATCATAGCCCTCATCCAAGGCCCTCCTGACAATCTGTCTACCCAATGTGCCAGTAGCGCCGACAACAAGGACACTGGTAGACCGAACGGGGGTACCGGGTGCCAAATTAACTGCCTGTGAATTGCTGCATTGGGGCTTTAGAAGACTAGGAGTTGTTGTGGGTGCGATAGTTTGCGGCCTAAGTCCTAATAATACAAACATATACATTTCATAGTTACATACACATATACATACATACAGAGTAGTAACTAGTAAGTACATTCTGACATAACAAATGTCATTTATAATACGTACCTTAACATAAACTATTGAAATAAAGTTAATCACTTCAGGAAGTAAGGCTATGTTGTATACGTCTAAACAGAAGTGAATTGTAGTATAGAAAACAACTAAGCAGAACTGAACGAATATGAACTGAAATTAATGACTTTTCAGATGAAAAAAAAGTAGAGAAGTAGCTTGCCTTTAGTAATGGAGGAAGTAGTAAGATTAGATGAGAGAGAAGCTAAAGATGATGATCGTTGGTGGTGACGATGATGAAGTAGCAATGTACTAGTGGTGGCTGCTGCTGCTGCCATTACCAGGCTAGTTAATAAAGGTACTGTCGCTGCAACTCCTCCAAATTCAATTCAATTCAATTCAATCTCTCTGCTTTTTTAACTCAATAATCCTACTATTCTTTTGTTGTTTAGAACTGACAGAGAATCAACGATGAAGAAGAAGAGTTTTATTATTTAAAATTTTCAATTTTAGGAATTAGTGGTAGATAGAAAGAAGAAAGGGAACCATAGATGTGAAATATGCCACGTTTGCAGCTTCTTCCTCAGTAGGATTGGATAACATTCCAATACAGGTCCCACACTCCCAAATCCCAATCCACCTCTCACTCTCTCAAGCTGACTTTTTATTGAAGTAGAACATGGACCTGAAACGGAACCGATACCATTCCGGTCCAGACCGAACCGAACCGGACTATATATTTCTACTCCTGATTTTGATCTTGATAGTTTAGTAAGTTGCATTCCTGAATCCTGATAGACAAACTAATTCGGTCCAGCTTGCGAATTAGTATTAGTTCGCCTTCTAATTCTCTTCAAATTTCTAATTAAGAAAACTGCAGTGAGTTGATTCTTTCTTCTTGTGAATGCAATACATAGAGAAGCTGCAAATTTGTACAGAAATGAAATAAACACCAGCAAGTGGAGTGGAGTGGAGTGGACTAGTATCCATGAGTCATGAATATGAATGTACTCTCAGGTCTCAGCTCTAAACTCAAAGGGAATTAAGTGAACAGCTTCTTGCCTAATACTATCTCTATGATCTGTATTTACTCAACTTAGTGCGCAAAAGAGCAAACTACGATCTATTTATCTATCTATCCATATACAAAAACAAAATTGCTGCTTATTTTAATCTTGGATCGCCATGTAATAAATCAACTCAACTCATGATCATGACCATCAATCTGCTGCTCCTTCTGCTGTTGAGACGTGATGCTTGAATCTTGATGACTCGGGAGCGTGCTTTTCTCTGGCTGGATTGGATATATAAACTTGCTAGCTAGCTACAAGAGCGAGCACAACTTTTTCTGTTAACTTACGTCCAACTGCATCTCGTACTGCTGCTGCTTCTGTTACGTACTGACATTGTTGATGGACAAATCTTGCTAGCTCTCATTTTGTTACCAGAAGATCAAGACAGTACTTGATCAGGCTACCCTGACAATCATCAATATATTGCTGCTGCGTGTGCATCACTTCTCTCAACTGCTGAATCCATTGTTCTAATTTCCTCCTCAGCTGGAGGAGGCGAATATTCACATATGCAGGACAATGGATATTCGTGGAACCCCAAGCCTCCTGATCCTGGAACTAATTCATTAGCTGGCTCTCCCATGAACCCAACTTGGTACTTTCTCACTTGTAACTCAAAAGTTTGCCATGTCATATTTCCCCGTTCCAGGAATAATTGACAAAGCTTCTTAATATTTGGACGAATTGTTGGTTTGTGCCCAAAGTATCTCCTGCACCAGTACTAAACATTTAATGTTGAACTAAAATACAACCAACAGGAATTAATAGTTAGTTTAGCATGAACCAACCTTCTTCCAGTGAGTATTTTGGCCATGTTTCCATTGTTATTGGTCACAAAAACATCACTTTCATCACAAACAATAAAATCTAAAGCAGCCATGCGAGTCGAATATCGAGAAAATTCAGCTAGCTCCTCATTTGTCGCAATACTCTCTTTCGTGTGGATGTTCGGGAAAAGCGCTCTAAGAGGCGCCAACATATCTTCACCACCATATATTTCACCTGATGCCACATATATGTGCACATCATTTCCGAAACCCAATGCCCTCAACATAAGCCCAGCTTCCTCTGGACTTAGAGGGCATTTTCCGTTCCTTCGTTCTTTTTCAGGACTTTTTGTCTGCAATTTTTTATACATGTCATGATCTATGTGTTAACCACACTAAACTTACATTATGCACGGTATACAAAGCTTCAAACTCACATGTAGATTTTTCCACCTCTTTCGTATGGCACCTAGTTCCAGAATTTCCTTTTTGCCTCCACCATAGTAGCATCCAGAAAATGCTAGCATGTCAGGTTCAAATCTGTCACATTGAAATAAACAAATAAGAACAGAATGGTCTAACTATAAGAAAATATGATCACTTTAATCAACTCACAGACAGTAAGAAATTTAAGACATGAGCAATACCTTAGATGCAATGCGACGAAATGATTGCTTTTCATTCTCATTCTTTCAACCAGCCTGAGGCCCATCTGACGAATAGGATCTGTAAACCTGAGGGCATGGTAGTTAACTCTGCATCTGAGTTTTTGTAGATCTGTATCAAGTTGATTCGACAGCCGGTAGTCAAACTTGGTAAGCTGGACGGCCTGCAGCTAATGGCAGACAAAGCTAATTAATTAAGTGACCTCAGATCATTCGAGGCACAAAACAAATTTCCTTCAGTAAGTATCCTGATTCCTGCCTGCTTAAATCATTTATGAACCATTTTTAGTACGGATAGTGATATATTGTATGACAGTTGAATCAGCTGCTATTCATGTACTATGTTACTAATTATAACTAGTGACAAACCATAAGTAGCTAGTTTGGATTAGCTTAGCTTGTAGTTTGGGGAATGTATAGTACTTTTACTTACACGCTTGCTGGTAAAGAAGGGCGAGATAAGAGTGTTGTAGCATTCTTGGTTGCATTTCCTGGGAACACGTGCAGTTACAACTTTCCCAGCCGCCTCTTGGGGAAGATGGTGTATAATTCTGACATCCTTCATCAGATTCATGATAAACCATTTGACATCAAAGATCTCAGAGAAGTTGCTGCGTTCACACGAGTATCCACATTGTGTCAGTTAATTGACTAATAACAAGTGCAGGTACATGAACAGGGTCGATGGAAATGAATGATCAAATTGAAAGTCAGGGAAGACGGTACAAGTAGATACCTTGTATCATTCCAGAAAGAATTTTGGTCGAGTGTAGGAACAACCAGAGTGGCATTCAAGATGTGAGCTGCAACAACTGCATCAATTATCTGCAGTGATCATATTATGTACATATCATGAATAAATTGGCAAGGGAATCAATTAACTTGGCATATATATCCTCCATAGTACATACATAAAGACTAGACTACTAGAATAGTGTATGTAACGTGACATATATAGGCTGTTGTACTATAGTCTATAACATTCGAATTACCATCGTTGCAATATCAATTAACTGCACGTACGCACCATGATGGAATTCAGTTTAAATCTATAAAATTGTAAGTATTGAAAATGACTAGGCAGGCAGAGTCTCTGAGTACTCACCCCAGTTCTTTGTTGATTTAAGCCTCCACTAGTTGCAATGAGCAAATACCTATTAGGTCTTGTATTCATATCTGCAGCTGGAGAAACAAAACATACCGTATATATCAATGCAACTCGTTCACGCATAAGTATATTTAGGTACATGATAGATGATCAAGTACTCAGATTTATAGCAATGTAAGTAGGTAGGAGGTAGGATAAAGAGATGCATATATATATATATGGCAAGGTACATTACAATTTTACATACATAAAAAGTTTGGGGTGGCATTACTGCAACCATAAAAGAAATTGGACCGGTTTGGATGATTCCACAAGTAGTCGCCGCCGCCTACTCCGGTCATCATCTACAAAACAACAGTAAATTGAAACTAAAATACATAGTAATGCATATAGTTTCCAATGGATAAAATTGAAAAAAGTATGTATATACCTGAAAATTAGAGGGGGTGGTTTTGGTGATAGTGTGGGAATTGGAGGTGAAGTGGTTGAGTAGAGATGGAGACAAGAAGGAGATAAATGCAAGGAAAACGAGTAAGGAGGCAGAGAGAGCTGACACAAGAGGGAAAACCAGTATCTTGTAACGTCGGCTACGACGAAAAATAAGACCACCCTCCAAAATGTGGAGTTTTCTTGATGATCCATAAAACAAGTGATGATGAGGGTGTTGATGTTTCTTCTTCTTCTTTGTCAATGTGATGATACTCATGATGCAGGCGGCTTCTTCGGCACTACTAGCAGTACTATTGTTGTTGATGGCCATGGATAATGCAGGTCTGTTGTAGTTATATACACAAGAACCAGATGATGATGAATATCAGAATAACACAAGAAGAAGAAGGAGAAGAACAAATCAAAGAATTGGATGGTTTGATGTTGAACAACTACATGTCTACCACCACTACTACTAGTAGTAATGCAGGCCAAATTAGTCGTCCTACTGATATAATAGTGATTTATCATTTGGTAGAAAGAAGAAGAAGAGGAGGAGGAAGAGTATGTATTAGATATTTAGATTAGATGATGATCTGATGATAATGTTGTTATGATTTACCAGTTTGCAAGCAATATCACAACATGAGCGCAACGACTTTTATAACATTTAATCTAATCTAATATTTACTTAGAAGATGGATCAATCGATCAACTTGTAGTGTGTATATTATGTACTTAATACAACAAAAAAAAAATATATGTATACACTAACAGACAGACTCACACATGATCACACAAATTAAATCATGTGTCAATAAATTCATTTAACATGGTTTTGGTTTGGATACCTAATTAGTCAACTAGTAATATTTCTTCATATAACTTTTTAGGTTTGCTCTACCTTTATCAACTTCGAGCATAAAATGAATTTTACTAGCTAAAATAATGTAGAACAAAGTTAAATATAAGTAAAATGTGCCTCACTAATATTCATGACATAATTTTATAGTTATTTTATTAGTATTAATTTATATTTATTGTAACACTAACATCCCAAAAGTTGCAATGGAGTTTGAAGAAATTGAAAACATTCTCTATACGTACCAACAAGCACTCTTTTTTTTTATCTGGAGTATATTATAAAAAACTATATCGCCTTCGTCTTTCAAAAATTATTATGCTATCATTTGATTTTTTCTAATTTTAATCATAAATTATTTTAATCTGCAAGTGAGAAATAATCGATTAACATATATAATGAGAGTTCAAGATCCTACTAATGATTGTTAGTATAAATGGTAAGATAATTAAATTCACTCAATTATAATTAGAAAACAGAATTAGCCCTTAAGAGAATGTCTAATAGTGTCCACTAGATTAGTTCACATCTCATAAATGAGTGATAAATTAAAAATAAAGTTCAGGAGTAGTTGGAACCAATTAACATCGTTTTGACCGAGAAAGTAGTTAATTAGTTTAGCATCAATTCATGCTATAAAACTTAATTAATTTTAATAATTATTTATAGCAGTATACTATTGCTTGGGATCAAGTCAAAGGATCTATACCTATCTTCAGTTATCTGGTTCCTGAGGGATCGGATCGGACAGCATTCCACATTATTAAAGCTTTAATTCTTTTCTTTAGAGAAGTTACACAAAGTTTCTGGATATAAGGTTTCTATATATACCTAATACTTTCAAAAAAATATTTATTTTATCAGTCAAAACAAATATATTCTAAAAAAACTATATTTTTCTATATATAAAAAGCATCGATATTATACTATAACTTAAACATTTTCTATAATAACTTCAATTTAAAAATATAGTTTGTCTTTAAATAATTATTCAAAAATCTATTTTTACTTGGCGTAGCTTGTTTCATGGGTCATGACTCATGAGTGGGAAAGTAATTGTAATGTTATATTTCATGTTCATTAATAAAAAAATGACTCATGAGTGGGAACTTAGTTTCCTCCCGTGTATGCGACCTTGAATATGTTGCAGTTGTTACGGTGGTTTTTTTGATTTAATTACCCATTTACCCTATTAAACTATATTCTCTTAAACTGAAATTTACTGAACTGAACTGAATTAAACTGAAGTAAAATATAAATTATATAGCTAAGTAGAATTGAACTGAAGTGATTTGCTACGGTATAAACTATCACTCCAGTTCAGTTCCGATCCATTCAGTTCATTAAATTTAAATTGAAGAGAATAGAGCCTTGATCACATAAGCTTTTCAAATGAATCAAATGGTATGCCTCTAGGGATGCTTGCGGAGATGTTGAACATATATCTGTATATAGAGTTCTACAGGAGACAATTAAGACTATGTTATCTTAAACTGAATTGAATTGATGAAGTTTAGTATAAAATATAATTAAACAGAGCTGAGTTTTAAGTTGAATTAGAGAAACGAGCTTAACTCTTTGAATCCATCGAAATAACTGATAGAATACCATCTCATCTTAAAATCTCGAACTTTTAGAGAGTTGTGTGGTTAATCATATATATTAATACTCTAATACTCCCCCGACTCATGATCAATTTCAACCTCTTTATGGAGTGCATTCGAGTGGAAATTTAATATAAAACGAAGATTGTCTCCGTGACAATTCAAACCTAGGTGGAGCGTGAACCAGAGATTATACCATTATAGAATTTCACTATATCTAAAGATCGAACTTGTAGAGTTGTGAAATTTGATTATATATATTAATACACCAACAAATAACTTCCATAGATATATCTCACGTACTGTGTAATCTGGTATAGTTAATCTACTGTACGTATCTTTCAAACATAATTAGCATTCTCTTAAAAGATACGCCTTTCTTATCTTGCATAGTTGCATAAACTTGCATATCAATCAAACTCTGTATTCTCAAAAAATCATTAATATTCTCAATCGCAAGCAGTAATAAAAATGATCGATCTCATCAAGTTTAGCCAGCCTAGCGTACACAAAATGAACTCCAACTCTTCAACACAAACTAGCTAATACAGTGCCTGCCAATTATCAGATTTTCCCGAAGCACTCTAGGTCATACTAAACAACAGTAACAACTATATATGTATACATGTATATTACATATTCAAATCAAATAAGTGATCGACTAAGAAAACATCGATGATCATCATATTGATATCACTAAACAAGTGTGGAATGGAATGGAATGTATTATATTATGTGCGCGGTGGCTGCAGAGGATAGGCTCGTTGATCTTGCTGCCTTGGGTGTAGTGGAGAACGATGTTGTTGTTGTTGGGCACGATGTCGATCATGATAGCTGCTGGTGTTGGAATTGTGTACTCTTCTATGCGGTCTGTCATTACCCGAATCAAGGACCCTTTCCAGTGTCTCGACTATCTCTTGCATTGATGGCCTGTTCTTTGGTTCATTTTCAAGACAATTGAGAGCAAGTTGAGCTATTTGTAAGGCTGATTTTGATGGATATTTTCCTTCCAGGTGCGAATCCATGACCCCCTTTAACTTTCTCCTATCATGCAACTGGGGCTTCATCCACTCAACAAGATTATGCTGTCCAGATGGACGATTTGTATCCAGTGCTCGTAACCCCGTCAGCATTTCTACTAATACCACACCGAACCCATACACGTCACTTTTTACATACAGGTGCCCTGTTAATCAATTTGGCATGAGATGTGAGCTAGGTGGATGAAGCAGCACAAATTAACAAATCAGCAGGCTATCTTTGCTTGCATAAGCATAACTACTACTACTACTACTACTACTACTACTACTACTACTACTACTACTACTACATACCTGTGGCTACATACTCAGGGGCAGCATAACCGTAAGTCCCCATAACCTGTGTCGTCACGTGGGATCTACTGGCTGTTGGACCCATTTTTGCCAGGCCAAAGTCAGATATCTTGGCATGATAAGACTGCAGGGTTTGAAGAAACACTCGAAGTAAGATTAATAGTAATAATAAGCTATGTTTTGTGTGCTTGTATGTCTTATATAAGTAATTAATTACCGCGTCAAGTAGTATATTTGAAGCTTTAAAGTCTCTGTAGATGACTTTTTTATCTGAAGCATGCAAGAATGCCAGACCTTGAGCAGCACCAATTAAAATCTTAAGCCTGATCTCCCATCCAAGTGGTTGAACAGCAGAGCCCCCTGCAGGCAGAACAATAAGTCCAAGTTATTAGTAAGTAATTTGTGCGTGCACGCATATTATTAGTAAGTACTGTGTATGTGAGGGTGAATTACTGTACTTCCAAATAGATGGTTCTCCAAGCTTCCTTTTTGCATGAATTCATAGACAAGTAATAGCTCCTTATCCTCCAAACAGTAGCCCAGTAGCTTAACGAGATTAGGATGCGAAAGCCTTCCAAGGAAATTAACTTCAGACTGCCATTCTTGAAGGCCTTGCATACTTCCTGAGTTGAGCTTCTTCACGGCGATAACTGTTGTTCCATTTTTTGGAGTAGATTTATTATTGTCATTATCGATCACCATCCAGCCCTTGTATACCTTGCCAAATCCACCTTCTCCGAGCACGGTATCGCTTCTGAAATTTCTAGTAGCAGTCTTGAGCTCGTTAAAGGTAAAAATCCTGAGATTGGGGTTGGGCAGCATTTCGCCCCCTGGAGGTAACAAGTCATCGCTGCTGCTGGTTCCACTTAGTGCTGAGAATCTGCTGTTCCCAGAAACCGTGTCATTTGATGACGACGATGTTGCATTGCTTTTGGTAGTAGTAGTACTAGTCGATATCGTCGCTGCAGAGACGTAATCATAACAATACACCGAATTAAAGCTAGCTCAAATGAAGCAACAATCAGACTAAGTGTCCATTAGAACTGGTTGTACAATACTCAGAGGCGGACCCAGGGGAAGGTGCTTACGACCACTAAATTTTGAATTTTTTTTTTGAAAATTTAGGACTTCGCCCCACCTTTGATAAAACCTCATATACTAAAATTTTGCCACTTCAAATCATGGGTCCGCCCCTTATAAAACTTTGATCAATTCTAATAGATCTATCAAAGTTGATATGATGATAATCTGCTGAGAAGTTACAGCAGGGTAGGTAACTAATTACTGGATTGACTATACCAGAAACAAGACCGATCGATCGATCATCGATGTTGAAATCGAAAGTGAAATTTGAATGATGAATGAACCAGGCAAGCAGCAATATCAGATGGATGGTTTAGTTTACCTGAATTAGTGAGTTGGGCAGATGGATTAAGAGGAGCAGATGAAGAACTCCAGCAAACTCCCATGAGACCAATCAGAAACAAACTCTACAGTAATATTCAATATCAATCAATTCAGCTCAGCTCTGCTCTTCCTTTTCTTCTTCTTCTTCTTGTTGCTGTTGTAATATTCTTGTTATTATCAATTGCTGATATTCCACAAAGAAAGAAAGAAAGTCAACTCCTCTGTAATGATCTGTTTGACTGAGAAGGCTTATGGTAAGTCTTATATGTTTGTTCCTTATAGTAAGGATTACAATCGATTATGATCGATTGCGATTGATCGAGCATTAATGGAGGATGGAAGAAGAAAAAAGTTGGAGAGTATTGAGATTTGCATACAAATACTGCTAGCAAGGAAGCAAGTTGGGTTGAATCGGATGAAGCTGAAACGGATGGAGTAGACAGGCCGCTAGTATAATTCTGAAAATTCTTAGTAACTACGTGTGAAACAGAAAACTCAGTTAGAACAATGAACAAAAAAAGTCAGTCTTAGCTGAAAATCAAAATTCAGTCGATCAGGTGATGGGGCATATGGTTCAGAATATAAGCTCTGCTTGTTGAAAGAACCAACTTTCATCATACATGTCTCTACACATGATATTGTAATTAATTCTGTTATTACCAAGTCAAGTCAAACAACGTGTGTAGAAATAAACCAGAGAACATGCAGGCCCTCTTGTCCAATCCAGTCAAAGTCAATTGCCCGCCAACCGTTCCTTCAACTATCCGTTATTATTTTTTTTTTAATTTTTTTCTTTCAAGTATAAAAACTAGTTCTCAACTATCCCTCTACTAAGAGTGTAACACTTATATTATTAAATTCAATCTATTTCAATTCAAATTCATAATTCAGTTTAGATCCATTCATTTCACCATACAAAGACGACACGATATATAAAATTCATTCAAATCAATTTAGATCCACTCAATTCAGTTCACCATACATAAACACACGATATAATCTAATGATATAGTAATACTTTAGTAGTTTTATATTCACCTTTTCATGACAATCTATCCTACCTCATTTACATTAGGTAAGTCATTAATGTCAACCTATTAAAAATTCAAATAGTACCAATTATGATATTTAAATTGTACTCCTTCTTAACATAAAAGTTAAGTTCAACTAAAAACACACGAGAAAATACACAAATCAAACCACAGCTAGTTGCATTATTATTTGCATTAAATTGGGAAAATAAAGTACCTATATATAGCAGATGTAAAAATGCATCCCTACACATTCCACATATTTTTTTATGTACGTTTTCATTTTTCACATCTCACTCATGTATTACAATAAGATTTTTATTATGTATTACAATAAGATTTTTATTATGTGCCTTGAGTCTTGACTCTTGATGGGAGGTAGCATTTAACTTATGGTAAAAAGAAAATTCCAAGTACTACTTAGTATATTAGCAAGCTCTAAGCTGCTAGATCTTAGCATTGTGCCAATATTCACCTCGATACCTTTACTATATATCTCATGTTTTCTGATTTTCTGCTTTATCCTGCACCAATTTAACTTGTACTGGTGTACAGATAGTCTGATAGATTCATAGCACTGTGGTAATGTATTGTATCGTATTTGCAATTCCTCTAATTTCAGTAACCGGAAAGAATGGAGACAAGCTCATCACGAGCCTTATCAAGCGCAAACGACAACTTGTCTGGCTCACTTCCACCAGCCTGCGCAAAATTAGGCCGTCCACCCCCTTTTCCACCACACAGTTTCGCTATTGGCCCTATGAATTTTCCAGCTTGAACTCCAAGAGCAACTACTCCTGGCGTAAATGCAGCAACTAAACTCACTCTTTTCCCGTCTGAACATGAACCCAAAACCACAGCTGCTGGATCTTCTAAACTTCCTACTAAATACTCAGCACCACTTTTTAGTGCATCCGCATCAACATCGTCCATGTTCTCTACAAGTACCCTGATGATACCATCACCATGGACAAGAACAATATTAATTACCTTCATTTTACCAATCATATACCAGTTTACTGGTTAAGACTAAACATCTGGTCTGTTGGGTGTGTGTGTACCTTATCTTGGAAGAAGATCCTACAGCAATTGCCTTGCCAATGATACTCGATGCTTTATAAACAGCAGCCTTTGTACGTGCAGCTGCGATCTCATTCTTAGCCTCTCTTAGATCTTTCATAAGATTATCTACCCTCGTTGTAACATCTTCAGCACTCACCTGCAGAAATTTTAATAATTAGCTTAAAGTGAGACCGAAGAAGTTAATTACTTGAGTGGAATCCGTTTCATAAAAAAAAATTACTAGAGTGGAATGGCCTACTTAAACTATATGAAAATAGAAACCTACTATACCTTGAGCATGGAGCAGAGCTGTTTCATGTAGTTATCTCGGGTGATCACATACTCAACAAAAGCTTCACCAGCAACTGCTTCTATACGCCTGATGCCGGATGCAACTCCTTGTTCAGACATTATTTTGAAGCCCCTAATCTCAGATGTACTGCCCACATGGGTGCCACCACATAATTCCATGGATACACCAGGAACCTCAACAACGCGTACCTGTGGGGTTCAAATACAACAAATCACCTATCCAAAATACCACAGAATTGTAATGCTCTTTTCTTGTATTCTGGTTAACTTTGAAAATCATGGACCAAAAATGATAATATAAGTCATATATTGGTTGGGCATTTTAGAGTTCATAGACATCATGAAATAGATCAAACCTGCTCTCCATATTTTTCACCAAACATCATGACAGCACCAGATTTCTTTGCTTCAGCCAGTGGCATGACTTTTGTTTCTAGAAGTGTTGAATCTCCAATCCATTGATTAATAAGTCGTTCAATTTCCATGAGTTCACTTTCCTGAAGAGGCCGATTGAAATTGAAGTCAAACCTGAGACGGTCAAAGGCGACCAATGAACCGGCTTGAGATGTTTCCTGGCCTATTACTATCTTAAGTGCCGCTTGGAGTAAATGTGTGGCAGTATGATGAACCTGAACAGAAAAACATAACAAAAGGCTGTCATTAGATCAACTCCGAGCCTTTTTTTATGAATGTAGTGACAAATGTAACTAAAAGCTTATAATACCTTTGCCCGTTGCCTCAGGTTTCGATCAACTGCAGCATCTACCTTGCTGCCAACATCTATAGCACCTTCTTTGACAGTTCCTTTGTGAACAAAAATGTTACCAAGGGACTTTTGGACATCTTTTATCTCCACAACAGCTACTCGACCATTTCCAGACTCATTTACATACAGAAAACCATGGTCACTGATTTGACCTCCTGATTCGGCATAAAATGGGGTCCTGTCAAGTAAAACTTCAACCTCATTTCCTTCCAAAACCTGTCCTACTGGTTTACCATTTACTAATAGACCTTCAACCACTGCTTTCGTTGAAAGGGTGCTATAACCAAGAAATTCCGTGTCTGGGATATTTGCCGTTAGCTCCGCACCATTCTCAACTGAAAGTTTGACTGTATTATGTGCAGCCTGAGATTGCCGTCTTTGATTTTCCATTTCTATATCAAAACTATCCATGTCTATTCTGACCCCGCGTTCATCAGCAACTTCCTTTGTTATCTCCACAGGAAACCCATATGTATCATAAAGAAGAAAGGCTTCCTTTCCAGATAAACTTGGTACTCTTCCATCTACCTGAGCACTAGATAATGCACCTGTTATCATTTGTTCGAGGAGTTTTTCTCCTCTTTCAAGTGTCAAAACAAAGCGCATTTCCTCCATTTTCAATTCTTGAAGGATACGGGATTCTCTACTCTTTACATCCGGATTTATATGTGTGCTTAATTTGATCACCTCTTCTGCAAGTATTGGCAAAAAGGCACCTTCAGGGTTTCCCATGCCATCTCCTCTGATGCCAAGGAGCCGGCCAGTCCTAACAACCCTTCTGATGAGGCGTCGAACAATGTAGCCTCTCCCAATATTTGACGGAAAAACTCCATCAGATATAAGATAAACTACTGCACGCATGTGATCGCCAATTATCTGGATAGGTAGTGTAGGAAAAACGATTCAAATTTCAGAATGATTGAAGAATTTGCAGTAAAAATAAAATAAGGATTCAATATATACGAAGGCAAGAAAACAGTATACTTTAAGGTTTGTTTTTGTAGACTCGTCCACGAGCTCATATGAGACCTTTGCCATGTTTGCAGCCTTCTCAATGATTGGAAAAATCAAGTCTGTTTCATAATTGTTTGGAACCTGCAAAACAATGGGAGGAAATTAATTAATTTAGTCCTCATATATTTATTCAGTCAAAATCAGAACCACTACTCATACTTCCAGAGGTTATATATCCGCACTTACCTGCTGAAGAATCTGTGCAATGCGCTCTAAGCCGAGCCCAGTATCTATATTCTTCTGTTTTAAGGGCTCAAGTGAACCATCATCCTTTCTATTGTATTGCATGAACACGAGATTGTAAAATTCTATAAATCTTGTATCATCTCCAAGATCCTGTCATTCATTCAATGCTGTATAAGTATATGGTTCATTCAGTCAGTGCTGTATAAGTATTTGGTTATTTGTCTATATGCAAGTTTAAAATCAATAGATCAAATACCAAAGTCAGAGATACTGTTCAAAAACTGACTTCACAAAATACTTTGGTTATTGAGATACTGTTTATTACTGAGTTAAGATTCTTACAACGTCAGAAGATCCCCGCTCTGGATGAAAATCATAATATATCTCCGAACAAGGGCCACATGGACCAGTTATTCCACTTGTCCAGAAGTTATCCTCCTCACCAAGTCTTTTTATGCGATTCGCAGGGATACCTAACTGAGTGCAGAAGAAAGGGTGCAAGCAGAAAGTTAATACTACTTATTCATGCAGTCCATCTGGATATATAGCATGGCCATACACTCAGATGACTCCACATAGAGGCATACAGCAAGTAATCATTAATCAAATAAGTCCAATAAACAAGTAGATTTAGTGATCATTCTCCTTAACCACCTCATTATGCCATATTCCAAAAGTCTCATCATCATCTTTATACACACTAATCCATAGCCTGTCAGCTGGTAGTCCATACCTGGATATACGCAACCACTTACAATATTTATGAGAAAAATATCAATGTAATAGAAATAATCAAATAGGTATCAGATTCAGTGGCTTATCTATACAATAGTTATAGACTACTTACTCGAGTGTAGAAAGCTCCCACGCCCATTTGATAGCATCCTGTTTAAAATAATCTCCGAAGCTGAAATTTCCAAGCATCTCAAAGAATGTTTGGTGCCGAGCAGTTCGACCTACATTCTCGATGTCATTCGTGCGGATACATCTCTGAGAAGTAGTAGCACAGGGCACTTCTCGAGGCACCTGATCAACAGACATATATGTAAAATTATACTGCAAGTGTACTAGTATTAAAAAAAAAAAAAGGGAATGTATGCATGTAATATGACATGAAACAAGTAAGAAGCAAGCACACAAGGATATACCTTTCCGAGGAAAATGGGCTTGAACTGTAGCATTCCAGCAATAGTTAACAAAACAGTTGGATCCTCAGGGACAAGAGAAGAGCTGGGAAGAATACTGTGACCTCGAGCAGCATAAAATTTAAGAAATCTTTCGCGTATGGAGTCACCTGTATTCTTCTTTGAGTTGCTTTTATGATCATCATCATCATCATCCACAACTATTGGCTGCTCGTTGGTGGTGATGGCCTGTGCTGATGATGAAGCTGATGACAGGAGGAAAACCATACTCATAAACCACCACAGCAATTGATGGTGAAGCAAAGAGGGAGAGTGAAAAAGCAACGGCTGCATAAGATTATGATGATAGTGGTGTAAGTATTAATCTTACTCCCATTTGAGAAGATCCAATCCCAATATTACATGAAATTCTCTTGAGATTTCGAGTAAAGGATGTCATGTTACGGATGGTCCTACATTCCCCGTTCATCTAAACACCTGCAGACCAGGTTGTTCTCTAGTATTTCTGTCCCTTAAAATTTTCTGCTCCCTGATTGATTGTTTAGATTACTGAAGGTGCAGGTTGCGCTTCAAAAAATGTTTCATACACCTAAATCAGTGAGAACGAAGCATCCTAATTCCATCATCTTTAACATGAAATATGGAATAGCTATTGGTGCCATGAATGTCTATTATAATTTGAAGAACACGCACACTAGTATATTTGTTGAATACTTGTCCTATTTACTATATTTCAGGTTACAACAGCAGTAACATAACCACCCAAGTGCTAAAAGCAGTCAGTTATCCTATCCTATCCTATCCTATCTGGCTATGTTATGAATTAGTACTAGAAAACGTACACAAGTAAGTTCTTGTTCAAGGAGATATATAGAAAATTTAGGAACAATTATACTCCCTCCGTCCCAATTTAAACTTCCCGCATTCCATTTTGGGACGTCCCAATGTCAAGTAGAATCTACCTCCTACTTTATTCACTATCTCTCATATTTTATCAACTACTATCTCATACGTCTATTTCCTACTCACACCATCTCGCCTACTTCATTCACTCCTCTATTAAAACTTGTACCCGGTCCGGTGGAAAACGCAAACGGGGAAGAGGAGTTAGTATAAATTTATAGTATGTTCCACTACTTACAATACAGCAATAAAATAACTTGAACAATCAAATTTAGAGTAATAAAGTTATAAAGTAAACTAGTGTTATACAATACTTGCCTGGTCTGGATTGAAAAGAATGCTTGTGGTAGGATTTAGGATGATGATGATGATCGAGAAAGAGACGAGGAGTTGCTTGTATAATGAAGCCTCTGTATTCTCCTGCTCCTCCAAGTGCTGCAACCAACTTTTCATTATTAATCCAAAATTTAATTCAAATCATTCTTCATAATTTATACTGCTACTAGTCTACAAGTATAGATAATAGACTGTATAGTGTAGTGTAGTATATAGATAGTGTTTGATTGAGAAGCTAGGTAGGTTACCAGACGGAGAATTAGCATTAGCGCATACTAACAGTTGCCGCAGATTAGGAGGAGGAACCTTCAAGCTCCCCATTTTATCCTATACCCCTTTACTTTTCGGCCTTCTGCTCTATATACTTCTTCCTCTGAAACAACAGGAGGAAGATACAGTGAGTAGTACGAGATGAAGATGAAGAAGAAGAAGAAGAGTTTTCTTCTTGTCTTGTTTTGTTTTTGTTTCATTTTCGGCCTGGATAAGCCTTTCTCCCTCCCCTTCCCGCATCCACACGAATCCATCCACCATTATCACTTGGATTAAGGATTTCAGGACACTTGGCCCGGATTGACCAGGTTCGGAGTGGACCGGACTTTTAAATTATAAACTCTATATCACCTAAAAAAATTTAAAATATTATTATTCATGTTTTATATCGATTGACACATTTAGTTCACTCTATACTTTTAAATTTTAACTCGTTTTATACGGCTTATTTAGTTTTAATTTATAGTTTTTAAAAATCGCAGAACATCAATTTAAACTTATGTACATGTAGAATTTCTAGGTTAAATACTTAATATAAATAAAATGTGTTTTACATAATTATTGCAATGCGTTTTAAAACGCTCGCATCTTTATATTTTTTAGACTTTTGATGATTTTCGATTACGCTCCCGCTCCAGTTTCTGCTCTCGTCCTTGCTCACGCTTCAGGTTAGCTAGTAACAACATATTTAAAATGGGTGCAGCTCGGTCGGACACTTATATTCGGATGGTTTCGGATTGGACTTGTTCATAAATAAATAATATTTTTAACTACCAAATTCAACTGCTTAAGACAAAAATCGACAATGACTAGGGGACTGATTGGTATAGAATTTGAGTGGCGTTTTCAATTAAAATTGAGTTTTTTTTATAAAATGTTCGATTTTGAGTGAGAATTGGCCGCTTCAGCGTTATAACAAACAGGGTCTAGAATAGATTAACAACATAGGAGGTGAGGTGGCGCAACGTACATTATGAGATGAAGAGGTGGAGTGGCAGGATGTGGGGTTGAGGTGGATGATGTCCATGTGCACTCGGCATGAAAAGATATAGAGCTTATTAATTTATGAATACCACCATCTACGTATCTAGAGTAGCACCATCCATAATTCACGTATACAATTCATCTTTTCACTTATTGTGTTGTGGTATCCGCTGTGAGGATGAAGGTGAATGAATGTGAGACAATGAGTAATTGGTTTGGGTATTAGGGTAAATCATGAAATATTTATGCATTTTAATTTTGTAGGTCATTTCAGGTTGGACCGAAGAATTCTAGGCTTTGACCCCAACAGGCCAGACTTCGAAATGGGAAATAATGCAGACCTGAGACCGAAGCGAGAAACACGGTATGAGTAAAAAATTGGTTATATTACTAATGATCAACCCGTACATGCACTTATAAACGTATGAAGCAAAGGGTGGAGGTACTAAAGGATAACGCGTAAATTATGTCAAATCGAACAGCAAAACAACGTTCTTCAAATGCTCCATTTGACAGTAAGAGTGGTATTCGGTGGAAACTTTAGACAAATGCTACAAGTTATTTCCGAAGGAAGTAGACATTACATAGTTCATGCATCATTATATTCATCTAAGGCTATATATATGGAGCAGTTGTCAAATGTTGAGATTAATCAGGAACATGAGCTTACATGTATGTACATTGGCATATATATTATATAATTTTTAATTATTATATATTATTTCTTTGCATTGTTCCGAAGACCTATATATATTCCAGTGGCCAACATTTATACCCATGTTGTGTACTTAGAAGGTTTCTAATATTGATTAAAATATATTTTGTATACATTTTGGCAGTTCTCCAACTGATGTTGAGAGTATGAGGAAGTTTACAAGGTGGATTTGCACGCTGGAGATGGAAAAATTGACATGTAAAATGATGCACGCTGGAGATGGAAAAATTGACATGCAAAATGATGGGAGGTTTCAAATTGCCGGATGACATACTCGTTAGGGGTGGATCAGATCCAGTGGCAACTATGGTAAATAGTACATATCCTTAACTGGTTTATTACATCGGTGGTAGTTAGTACTTTAATTTAGAATAGAATCATCCTTGCTCCCATCAATGAGACTGTCCAATATACAAATGGTTGTGTAGTGTCAGTTGTTGAATTCTTACAACATTTACTCTAACGGTGATGACATTGTGAATTGCGAAGATGTCTAAATTTTGGATTCCTGAATACAAACAGGACGTGTAGGAGTCCAAGTCACATAATTTATCTGGAGATTTGATGTCCCCATAATGCTTTTGAGGAATATTAGTCGGTTGGAGTTATGTAATGCCACCCGATTGGTTATCACTACCATTGAAATACATATCATCGAGGTAAATATATGATGGTAATAAGGTTCTTTTTTTTATGCTGAAAAAGATATATTAATAAAGGCTTAAATGCAAGAGTCATCCCCTAAAATGGAAATTACAGAAATTGCAGGGTTATGCCATAGCTTTTCGCCAAATTTCCTATCGCAAACTAGTTGAGCTAGGTGGTCAGCGTAGGTGTTCACTGATCTTTGTATCTTGATGAGCTTGATCTCCCACGGTTTGTGAAGAAGGGCCTTGCAACGTTCCACTTTGTCCAATACTTTCGGTGGTGGCTACTCTGTTTCCGTAATCCATTGGAATATATCTTGTGAATCAGTTTCCGTGAGGAGTTTTGATATTCGTTGTTTCCAAGCCAACATTAATCCCTTGAGTAAACTTCGGAGCTCTGTATCATCTACAGACGGGTTGCGGACTGTTTTCGTAAATCCCCATATCCATTTTCTTTCCCAGGCTCGTAGAACGCCTCCAATAGAAACAACGTTATGTTCCGGTTTACAAATTCCATCTACATTAAGCTTAAACCAGCCTACCTTTGGTCATGTCTAACTATTGCAGATTTTTGTTTTATCTTTTGGATGCAGCTTCACATGAATCTCCCAACTAAGTTGTTTAATCTTGAGAAGGAAGCCCTTGGTGTTCTCCACAGTTCCCCTAAGTATTTTGGCATTCCTTGATGTCCATATATTCCATATTGTTGTAGTGAATATTGCCAACCAAGAAGACAGGATATTCAACTTTGTTTCAAGAGACTCCACTATAGGCAGACATTAAACCACTGATCATCCGGGATGTTGATGAATTTGGTATATGCTTCCTTTGTCAAATTTATTTTCCAGATGGTTGTGGCATTGGTGCAGTCCCGTACGATGTGCAACATTGTTTCGTACATTTCTCCGCATTTTGTACAAGATGCATCATCCGTGAGCTTCCTTGTGCATCTCATGGAGTTGGTCACTAGTCGGTTTTGAATCGCAAGCCAAATAAAATGTTTATACTTATTTGGTATCTTACTTCGCCACAAGCATTTTCATTTGGGAGTGTGAGTTGTTTCCCTCCTATTACACTTGCTAAACGTGTGGTAAGAAGATTGGCATGTAAACTTCCCGGAGGCCGTCGAGTTCCACAAAATATTATCATTTACGTCTTCAATATTGATACTGGATTGTCCCAACTTATCTTGTAGATCCATCGGAATAGGAGTGTGTAATGCAGCAAAGTTCCAGGACCCATCTGGTTGTAGTTTTTTGTCCAAAGTGGTTTCATTGTCCCGTGGGTCTATAAAATTCATTCTCTTCCATAAACCTTCATTCCCAAACCAATTATCTAGCCAAAACAGAATTTGCGCCCCATCTCCTACTTGCCATCGAAAGTTTGAGGCAAGTTCTTGCGCACATTTGAAGATCTCCTTCCAAGTTGAGCTGTCGGATGGTCTAGTTCTGTAATGTAATATACTGGTGTTCTTGAGGTATTTTTGCTGCACCAAAGGTAACCACATAGTGTTGTCTTCCTTGAGCACTTTCCATACGATTTTAGAGAGCATGGAATCATATTTTCCCGGGTAGTTCTCAATCCATGTTCCCCAAGTTCCTTCGGTTGAATAACTTGATTCTAGCCCATAAGGTGAAGTTTCCTCTGGGTTGGATCATTTGACCAAAGAAAGTTCATGTTTAACTGATCTAACTTAAACATTTTCCGAAAGCCAACTTGCTTGCATCTCATGTATAGAAATAGCAGAAGTTATTGATTGAATAAGTGTCAACCTTCCTGCCAATGTCAATAATTTTTGTTTCCAGCCCTCATACTTCGAGGTAACCTTGTCGAAGAGATGGGCGAAATCGGCCCTTGTAGTTCGACCATGTCTAAGTGGAACACCGAGATATTTTCCTAAGTTAAAGGTTTGGCTAAATCTCAAGATTTCCACAATTTTTCGTTTGAGTGTGTGACCTCCTCTATTGGAAAAGTAAACTGTCGATTTCTGCAAGTTTAGATTCAAACCAGACACCCCACATAATATGTCGATCACATTTCAAATGGTGGTGGCATCCTTCACCGTCGCTTTGCTCAAGAAGATTAAATCATCTGAAAATAGGATATGAGAGAAATCCGATCCGTTTTTACATGGCTTTATTGGATTCCACTCCTTCCTTTAAGTTAACTCGGTCACCATATATGATAGCCTCTCAATGCAAAGTACGAATAGGTAAGGACTCAAAGGATCACCCTGTCGTAACTCACAACCACGCTTGATAGGTGTCAGTGGTTCTCCGCCCCATAATATTTGTGATGTGGAGCTCCGAACACATAACATGATTAGTCGAATTATCTTTTCAGGAAACTTGAATGCCACCAGTGTTCCTTCAAGAAGCTCCCAATTAACCCTGTCATAGGCCTTCTCCATATCGAGTTTCATAATCATACAACGCACTTTGTTCTTTTTCTTGGATCGAAGTGAATGAAGAATTTCCTGCATAACAAGATATTATCATGTGTACTACATCATTTGATGAAGCTGGATTGGCACATGGAGATTAGTTCCGGCATCAGATTGCGTAGTCTCAATATAAGGCACTTAGTTATGAACTTATTTAGCACATTACAAAGGGCTATTGGGCGACTCAGTGATTTTGCTGGGGTTTGGGATCTTGAAAATCAGACACACAAAAGGATTGCACATATTAATAGAAAAACTTCCATTACTTACAAACGAATCTCCAATGATGTCCCAACACTTGTGATAGAAGCATGCTTGTATTCCGTCCAAACTTGGTGCCTTATGTGGGCTAGTGGACAAACTGCCTTTCGAATTTCATCAGCAGTGGGATCAACTTCCAGTTCAGCAGCTTCGCCATCCGTAAGATGTGCTTTGAGGTGGGAAATAGGTAGCGCAGTCCTGGTTCGAGCAGTAGAAGGAGAGAAAATCTGCTCGAAGTGTGCTCGGCCATGATCTTGCAAGATATTTTGATCCAGCTGCCATTCATTTTCAATAAGTAGCATATCAATTCGATTAACTCGCCTTTTGGCTAGTGTTTACTGGTGGAAGAACTTGGTGTTTGAGTCTCCCTCTTGTAGCCATTTAATCCTGGATTTTTGAAACCATAGCCTCTCTTCCTGTCTCAATACAATGTTATATTCGATAACGAGTTGTCGTTCGAGATTGACAAAAAATGAGCTAGAGTGTTGAGCTAGATATCTTTGTATCCCATCAATACGTCCCTTGAGCTTGCGCTTTTTGTGGAATATGTTTCCAAACTTATCTTTATTCCAATGAAGCAGGATCTCATGAATACTCTTTATTGCTTGTTCGACCTCTCCATTCTGCTGCCATATTTCCCGTATTAACGACTTGCATTAGTCATTCACTAAACAAGCACTTTCGAATCTAAAAGGACGATTTTCGCTTCTTTTACAACCCCTCACAATGCATGATGATTAGATGATAGTCAGAGTTCAAAGGTAAGGTTCATGTTGTTCAGGTGGTGTGTAAGACTGTGGCTCATGATTTAGCTATGATGATTAAACTGCAGTTTAAAAAACCCAATAGATTTGTTTGCACTGTACTCTCTAAATTGATTTCTATGTGATGATTTGATATTTGGATGTAGATTGGTGATTGACATGTTTATTCTGGATGGATGTTCCTTATGGGATATTACCTGCTGGTTCATTTGGTGCAATGTGCTTAGGTTTGCTATTTCTTTGGGTATTTTAGTTTCATTGTCCTTTCTTATTTTGGTTGATAGTCTATTTGGGACTTTTTAACGTTTGGTGGACAAGTGTAGTTTGCTGCAGCTTATTGGGAGTTTCTCATGACGATTTGCTGCAGATTCTTGGTCCTGTCTTGGTTCTGATTGTTGGAGGATGGGGGTGGTTGATTGTGTGTTTGAAGCCCTGGCGTGTGAGCACATATGAAGAGGATATACTAAGGATTCACTTTTGGCTACTCTAGCCTTAATGCAACTTGGATCACAGTTTACTGGAGACCAATTGCGTGTAGACTGTACGCAGTCTCCATTAGTGTAATAGAGGCAATTCCTGTAGAATCTGGGTTGTTGGTCTTTTGACTTGAGCTGTATTGATTTCTTTTGATTTCATTTACCCTTGTAATGATTCTTCCTTTTTCATATGGTAGGACAGACTTAATTGAGTGAGTTTCTCAGGAGATTAGTCTGAGTCCTTTTGCTATTAAATCCTAATATTTGGATCTGTTAGGTAGGTTGTGATTTGTGGCTGTGTGCTTGTCAACTGTATTGGGGTATACCCCTCTGATATTTGTACTCCTTTGGTGTTCAATATTTTTTAACTTTGTGCAAAAAAAAAAAAAAAAACTAGTGTTTAATATTTTTATTAGACATACTTAAACATAGCTGCTTTATAACATTTATATTTTGCATTACAAAGATATGTCTAAAACTCACAGATGGTCATATTAAAGATTTGTCATTATTGAAGATCGAGAAACTTCTAAGATCAAACTACAATTGCCTGAAAATATCAAAGTTTGCATATACCTTCAAATGACTTCATAAATAATGCTATGAATAATTTTATAGTGAATGAGTCTAATGTGTGAAATCCTCAATTAACTAAAAACCTGAGATTGCAGGTAAAATTTTAATTTTGAGGCTTTTATTTTGTTAAATTATGAACGATATAATTAATTAACATTAAATTTACATCATATGAAGTCAGAAAAATGCTTCATTTCACGAAAACAATTCCCCACATGTTTTGGCGTAAACTTTGGTGGTGGGATGGAGGTACCAGAGCGATTTTTTTTTCTATTTCGCTAACATAAATTTCTCATATATTTTCACAATTTTATTTATGATCGGATGTAGGAGGGGATAGAGTGGATTCTAGGGGGATTGTGTGTCAAGTTGGGTACATGTAAGCTTTTAAATGGTCTACCCTCTACCTTACCCAACCTGAACCCACGAAAGACCCGTACATATGTAATGATGTTCGGGTACGGGTCGAGTATGTACCCGTACCCGTACCCGTACAGAACCCAACAATCAGGTTCTAAACCCGACTTGAGCTACAAACCCCTTTAGGACCCGAACTCAACCCGATCTGGTACTTTTGTTTTGCCAATGAATACTTCTTTTCCCATCTGAATAGAGCAGCAAACTGAAAACCAATGTTTACCCCAAAACAAAATTAAACACTCTCTCTTCTCTACTTTTAGACTGTCATTTATTCTGCTTGCCTAAGTCGCCTTTGTTGTTTGTAGTATCTGTCTCCCCAACTGAACACCAAGGGACCTCCGATTTTGATGATGGGGGACTGCCAAAAGATGGCGTAGGTCCAGCTCCCGCGAGCACCTTCAATTAAGGCAAGGAGGCGTTGTTGAAGCGTCTCCTAATTGAGGAAGGGGGAAACTACATGGAGGGTGGAGTGGTGTTGGTGGTCGCTCGTGATTTGGGGAGGCGCTGAGGAAGGAAGTGGAGGACTAGGAGTGGTGGTGATTCATGATTTGGAAGAGGCACTGATTGTGGTGAAATTGGGCTAGGAGGAGGATAGATCGGATTATCTGATGAAAGATTCCATCATCATGGCTTTTGATTTCAAATATGAACATTTAGTCTTCTATGGTTTACTTTACGAGTTCTACCCGACCCCTATCCATATATGTTATTAATTAACGGGTTGGGTACGGGTAAATGACCCAATAAGAAAATATTGGGGCTCTACCCATCGGGTACGGAACGGGTTTGGATAGGGTAGAACCCAATCCGTTTAAAAGCTTAGGTACGGGTCGAATTCAGACAGGTTTCTGTATGAGTTGGATTCGAGTTGGGTCTTAGTGTGTGTTTGATATTGGGCAGGGTGAGTTTTGGACGGAGCATGGGTATACCTGACTCAGACCTGACATAAATAGTTTATCGGGTTTTAACGGGTTGGGTCCTATCCAATTACAAGTTTAGATACAACTACAAATTTTGTTTACAAAGTGGTGTTTGACAAACAATATATGGTAATTTTAAACCTACCACCTTATAAACTCTGAAGACTTGAATATATACTTTATAATTAATTATTATTATTAGCACATTATGTTAGCTCTTTTTTAAATTTTATTTTACTGAAAATGATTGACTTTTAATTAACATTTTATATATATTTTTTTACATCCTCTTTGAATAATAAATATGTTGTATCGAGATATTTTTGTATATGTTTCTCTAATATTCGTCGAATTTCGACGCCATAAACTAGTTGTAAAGAAAAGATAAAATAGGTGAAAGAATTACTTTTGAGTCTGGATGTAATTAAAAAATAAGGTCTAATTTTGGATGTCGATGTATTTATTTGAAATCTAGGTGTTTATTCGAAATAGCGGTCTAATTAAGTGGTACTAGATGTAATTTCCTTTCAATAAATGTAACTTCAAATATGTTGTTATTAATGTATCTTCTACTATAATTATACATTTATTATGCATTCCCTTTCAAGTAATACAATGCATTTAACTTTTAATTATTATTTACGAATTCTTATAATCTACTATGTTTTTTTCTTTAAACTTTATTTTTATTAGAAGTTAAATATTTAGTAGCGGTGGTTTGGTAAAAAATCCAGAGGAGTCGGTACTTTTAGTTTATGAGTCTATAGCGATCTGTTCGTTTCAATACGCACTAATTCTGCATTTGATAGCTGATACTATTTCAAATCGGTTGTTTTCTTCTCCAGCACAAATCCTAAAACCTTCAGAAGAGAAAGGTGAAGGGATTGGGAAGTCCATGTATATCGTGTCACACGAGTCTGGTACAAATCGATTCCGATAATCGACGTGTTTTACCGATCTAGCTAGCTCACTGTTACTACGGCAAGGTATTTTGTTCGATTCGCTTTTAGCCAATAAATTAACGTTTCCTGTATTGGTTGTCTCTTCATGTTTCTGTTCTGTTTTCTTTGATTAATCACATTCCATTTTTCTTGTTTTTTGCATAATTTTTAGATCTTGGAAGCTAAAAGGGTTTTAGGATTTAGTTTTCTGCTTCTCAATTAGTCATTCTTATCCTTTTTTTTTTTTTAATTTTATTAAGTCCATGTAATTAGCAAGGTTAGAAGTATATTAGATTAGGACTCAGTATACTTCTAACAAGCAATTCTATTGTAGTGAATTAGCTTTTACCTGGAGTTGAGTGATTGATCTTGTCAAGTACTTGATCTAAGCTTGCATCGCCAATTGTTTGTTAGAATTCAATGACCAAATATGTAAGTGTATGTTAATCGATGCAAACTGAGAAAGCAGTTTTGTTTTACTCTATCACCTCAGAGGCACTTTCCGGCCTCGCTAAACACAGAGTTTCTAGAGAGACTGTCTTTAGATAACTTATCTAGACGGACCTATATTGTCATGATAATTTTCATGTTATTAATTAAAACATCTATGTTGTTAATTAATAACATTGATAGTTTTATTGACAATGTAGTCAGTCTCTAGAGACTGTCTCTCAGGAGTCTTACTTATCTTAATATGATTTTTTTTTCTAATCATATTCTAAGTTGAAATGTTGATTCTAGATAGGCTAATTCCCACACACTTAGTTTTCCTCGCAATTGAATTCTCAGTTCCTTGAGCTGACAACTCTTGTTTATCTGTGAAGTATAGAAGATGTCGAGGTTTCATGTTGGTGGCAAAGTGGTAGATAATGTTGACTTAATAAAAAAGAAGAGCTTGGCATGGCGCTTAGATCTATGGCCCTTCGCGATACTTTATGCCTTGTGGCCAGTAGCTGTAGTTCCTAGCCTGGATTTTTCTGATGCCTCAATAGTGTTGGGTTGCTTTGCAACTTTCCATATTCTGGTCTTTCTGTTCACGGTTTGGTCTGTGGACTTTAAGTGCTTCATGCAGTACTCTAAGGTATTTATCTTCTCCTGACAATTGTTTAAGATTTAATCATTATTGCATCATTACCCATCTTTTTTTAAGTAATCACTGCATCTGTATGTCATCTAATACTTCACTCCACTGTGGTTTATGAGCACAGACCTTTAGTTATGTGTCTCCTCATGATCAATTTTTCTTTCCCCGTGTCCTTGCTATCATAGCTACCAGTACTTTTGACTGAAACCATCACATCCTGTTTGCTATCATAGCGCCTAATTATGAAGGTTTTGCGAATGATAATGACAGGTTCATGGCATACACATTGCAGATGCATGCAAGATTACTCCAGCCAAATTTTGTGGTTCAAAAGAAGTTGTCCCCCTTCATGTCAGGAAGGTGAGCTAATTATTCTTCCCCACGCCCTCCCAAGATTGCTTTGCATATTTACTAGCTGATTGTATCATCATTATTATTTCTGTTGTAAGTAATGAATGTTCCAAATGTAATTGTGCAGTGAGTATCTTGTTTATTTCTGTTTCCTGTTAATTTGATGTTTTAGTACTATATATTTAACAACAGAAAACTGTAAATCTAGGGTCCCCAGACACATCAATTTACTCTCTGTTTCACATATACCATACTCCTCTTTTGGGAAGCAAGATCTTAGACTTGTCATATTGTTGCTGATTTGTAAAATAGTTTTGAACTTATGTAGAGACCCTTTTTGGAATCTCTTACAAATCATAGTATTATTTATTTTTTCTAGTTGCTAACCATATCACTTGTTTCCTTATTATAGTTGGAGTCTTCATCTACGTCACTGGATGAAAGAGAGATCTACTTTGATTTCAGGAAGCAGCGCTTTATTTACTCAAAAGAGAAAAATAACTTTTATAAACTTCCTTATCCATCAAAGGAACCATTTGGTTACTATCTCAAAAGTACTGGATACGGTACCGAAGCCAAAATTCAGACTGCTATTGAGAAATGGGGAAGGAATGTGTAAGTACCACGTATCATCGATTTACTACAAAATCATGTATACTCCTTAAATCTGAAGAGAACAATGATGCGTGCAAAGCATCTCAGACTTTCTGCTTTGTGCATGCTTCAAATTTACTATTGTTGTTACACTAATTCTCTTGCTGCCAGGCAATGTGTTTGAGTTCCCTCAATCTTCTCTTTTTCACTGGACTGTCGAGTAGGAAAAGGATACAGTTTCCATGATTTATTACAATAAATAGAGAACTGGATCTTGTAATTCCAAGATACATGTTATCTGGATATAGTTTTTGGACTGGATGTGAAGCTATTGATTTATATTTAACCCATCTGGTCTGTTCTTTATCTTTTTCTTTGTGAATGCTCATTGAACTTAATTAAGTCTTCTCTGGTTTTGCATGGTTGGATGATACACAAGGAGTTGTTAAATATTTAATTTTGAGTAGTTTCAGGATTTGTGATATCCTTTTGTGGCAAAGCACTTGTTTATCCAAGAGGGAATGTTCTTTAGATTGTTAAGATGATCTCCCTACTGCTTTTGATGTAGATGTTTGCATTTGCAGATTTGAATATCCTCAGCCCACATTCCGGAAACTGATGAAAGAACAAATAATGGAACCATTTTTCGTATTTCAGGTTTGCCAGTAATTAATCCCTATTTGTATTAGTATCCACGTGATTAGATAACATTGTTAATTATTTCCTGCTACTTCGTTATTTTATATTTCTGAATGCATAATATGTGGTCTTATATCTTCTTTATTAGGTTTTTTGTGTTGGACTGTGGTGTTTGGATGAATTCTGGTATTACAGTCTGTTCACATTGTTCATGCTGTTCATGTTTGAGTCAACAATGGCAAAGAGCCGTTTGAAAACTCTGACTGAGCTTAGACGTGTTAAAGTTGATAGCCAAATTATGATGGTTCACCGTGGCGGGAAGTATGTCAATCTATTCTCTAAAGTTCTTTGTTCTCAGAATGCTAACCCTGATGTCTAGGGAATAACTGTGTGTCCACTCTTTCAAACGGAAACTAGGTGGATTAAACTATCTGGGACTGAACTTCTGCCTGGGGATGTTGTGTCTATTGGGCGTGCCACTGACCTGAGTGGAGAAGATAAGTCTGTACCTGCTGACATGCTTATTTTAGCTGGAAGTGCTATTGTGAATGAAGCAATTCTAACCGGCGAGTCAACACCACAGTGGAAGGCGAGTTGACATTCCATTTCCTTTCACATGCTCAACATCTAGGTCAATACAAATAATCCATTTATGAGTAGCTAGGATAAAACAACATAGTAGTTAGAAAACTTTCCTGGATACATTCATCTGAATGTATGATCAAAATATTATGATTAGATCTGCACATGCTTTGTCACTTGTCAGTATTATTTATCTTAAAGTTTTGAGTGTTTTCCAGGTTTCCGTAATGAGTAGAGGATCTAATGAGAAACTATCAGTGCGACGAGATAAAGCACATGTTCTTTTTGGTGGTACTAAAATATTACAGCATACACCGGATAAGGTTTCCCCCCTACCTCTTTATATGTGGTTTTATCATTTTGTGTATCTGTTTATGGATCAACTGATTCATCAGACTAAAAAAAAAAAAAATTGCATATGAAATTTTGTATATTTTCATCTTGGGCAGACGTTTCCTCTAAAAACTCCTGATGGTGGTTGCTTGGCGGTGGTTCTGAGAACTGGATTTGAAACTAGTCAAGGGAAATTAATGCGTACCATCCTATTTTCAACCGAGAGGGTAAGTTTCTTTTGTTTTTCATTTACACCTTACAAGTGATGATATGTTTTGTTGTCCATCTTGTCTTCTTTGTGTTTCTTATAAACACATGTGCTTTTGTGTAGGTTACTGCAAATAGCTGGGAGAGCGGACTCTTTATCCTGTTTCTAGTAGTGTTTGCTTTGATAGCTGCTGGGTATGTCCTTAAAAAGGTAAGAGGTCTCTACAGATACTGACATGGAGCAATTCTATTGTTCTTTAGACCTATCATTTTTTGAAAGTTTGATATCGGTTATACCTCATGGATCAATCACAGGGGCTTGAGGATCCAACTAGGAGTAAATACAAACTTATTCTGAGCTGTTCATTGATTATTACTTCTGTGATTCCGCCTGAACTGCCAATGGAGCTGTCCATAGCTGTTAATACTTCTTTGATTGCACTTGTACGCCGTGGGGTATACTGTACAGAACCATTCAGAATTCCATTTGCTGGAAAGGTAATGACTTCATTCAGTGTGTTGCTTGATACAGAATATTATACATATTTTTTCTTTCAAAGGTCAAGCAGTTGTTATGATTGCACTTCTTCTTGTAATCTTGGCAAAAGACACTTGTATGATAACTTGATAAGAACCTGCTCTTTCTGAATCCTGATTTTCTTACAGAAATTGTTCCAGAGCAAGTTGCTAGAATTTTTTTTCAGATAAAGAAAAAGTCTAGAATAGGAGTTGCAGAACACTCCCTTATTAACAGAAGATTCTGAAGTTATGATAATGCATTAATTATCTTGAAGCTTAATAACAAAGAATACAGTCTTTACTGGTAGAGATGAGATGATAGTGAACCACAAGCTACATGACACCCTCTCCCCCTGTCTCAGTTCTTATCTTTGCGGATCCCTATCTGTATCTTTAAGGTTCGCTGCATGGCGTTTGCAATGTTTTGATTATCTTGATTTTATACGCAGGTTGATATTTGCTGTTTTGACAAGACTGGGACACTGACTTCTGATGACATGGTATGGGCCTTATAGCAGCTTGCTATATCTTGTATGAGCACATATCTTGTTAGGTTCCTTTTGTAGCTGTGTTTTATTTAACATTAATCCTCAGGAATTTTCTGGAGTTGGTGGCTTGGGGGATAATGAAGGTCTGGAAACAGACACTTCCAAAGTGCCTGGCCGAACTTTGGAAATACTTGCTTCATGTCATGCACTAGTCTTTGTGGACAATAAGCTGGTACAGTAATCACTATTTGATTTATGTCTACACAGCCTTATAGAGTTGTTTGTACTTGAATGATTTGGATGAAATTGCTCTTTCTGCATCATCAACTACTGGGCTGTCATGCCTAATATGTATATGCCATATGATGTAGGTTGGTGATCCTCTTGAGAAGGCTGCACTCAAAGGAATTGATTGGAGCTATAAATCAGATGAAAAGGCCATGCCAAAAAAGTATGGATTGTGGTTTACATAATTTGTTTCCTAAAATTTGCCGCCATCAACTTTTTAGCATTTTGAATGGCTTAGAATCTTGCATGATAATTTGGAAATTTGCACTGGATATGTGATGCATTTGCACATACCAAGAGCCGGCAGTTTGATTGACTTAGGGTTGGTTTAGCGTTGTCAGCAGTGGCCGCTATAGCAGTAGAGTGTAGCTGTTCTCCGCTTAAGATCTCCTTACTAGCAGTGCAGTTAAGCAGCTATAGCATGATGAAATACTTCTGTAGCGCCGCTACTGTAAACTGCTGTGAGTTGTCCATTTTTTTAATGACATCATACTGAGGGATTGGAGAAACATAGGCTAGTCGAAAACATAATTGGAATGGTCCAGTTCCTAGATGTTGAGTCATGTCCATTAAGCATACGCCCAAGATCCTTTACCGCACATTCAAGAGTTCTCGTCCAACCCCTCTTCAACGGTCACACAGCTGCCCTGCTGTAACTATGACTCTATCCCCTTTTTTTGTGGGCAAACGCTCTGCTAGCAGGGATTGGTAACTGGCTTGGTTGAGAACTAAGTAGAAGGTAAACTAACTGATTTTCCATCGTACACGTGACACTGTTGGTTGACTGACAAAACTCTGCTATTTGATGCATGATCAAGATCGATGGTTACATTGGACTGATATTGGTTTAGTGTGTCAGACATTTAGATAATGCACTGCTCTGTGATGGAGCTTTTGCTTATTCTTAAGAATAAAGAGGATGCTGCTGATAGGTTTTAATATAATTTATTTTTTATTTTCTCCATCTTGTCTATCCATATATGTTGCTCGTTGGAGTTTTAGTTTGAAACAGTAATACACTCATGACTCATGTCTAGGCAAAAATGTCAAATCTGTGAAAGGCTCTTGACAATGGGAGTTCCAGAACTTCGACATGGCTCTCTGAGTAACTATCTGATTTATTCTGCTTCAAGCATTAAGTCATATCCTTACATGTTGAACAAAATGCAGGGGTGCTGGTAATTCTGTCCAAATTGTACAAAGGCACCACTTTGCGTCTCACTTGAAAAGAATGGCTGTTGTCGTTCGCGTTGAGGAGGAGTTTCTTGCTTTTGTGAAGGTATTGAGTTGCTCTAATATTGTTATACTGGTCTACATAGTTATCTTTTACTCCCTCCGTCCCGCTAGAAGTGAAACAATTTTCCGTTTTGGGCGTCCCACCAAACTGAAACAATTTTCCATTTATGGAAATAACCCCACAATACAACTCATTTTTAACCAAACATTATAAGGCCCACATGTACTTTTCTATCTCAAATTCATTATTAACCACATACTACATATTTTTCTTAAAAAGCGTGCATATGAGAAATGTTTCGTTATAAACGGGACGGAGGGAGTATAAAATTACATGATGGTCTTACGTGCTGGTTGAGCAGCTTATAATACATGATGATTAGTAGCACATGCATGATATTTCTTTTTTTACCTGACCTGATCTATCTTAATGAAGTAAATATATTTGTGCATGTATAATACTACTTTGAGTTGTTTCTCTAAGTTTATGTTTTGTTATCCCCTTCTGTTTTGTACTCCCATTTTTTACATTGTGCGCTTTTCTCTTGTTTCTGTTTTTTCACCAACTTTAATGCATCCAACCGACTTTGATTATTGCTTATTCATTTTCTTTATGTTGGACTCTACAGATTCCAATATCTCTCATCTTCTGTAATTAGGTTTATTTGTTCAAGATAGTAACATTTTCTTTTCAATATTATCAACACTACACTACTGATGAAAAAACTGTTGTCTCAATTTGTCCGGAAAACCCAAAACATCTTATACAGTATGCAAAAAACATGGAGTATGCCTTCATTTATCAAACTAAGTCTCTGCTTGGGTGGTTTTATTTTTCTACTTCAGAAAATTTAATAAACTCCTTGTGAAATTTCATGCCTTCATTTATCAAACTAAGCTGATTGGCATGGCATTTGAATGGGGATTTTGGTGAAATTGTGTTTGGAATGGAATTGAAATGGGAGTATTTGAAGTGTATTTTAGGCCAAATCACTGTTCATCGAGCTAAATTGGGGCATTTAAATGCCTGGTCAATCAGCCCTAAGTCTCTGCTTGGGTGGTTTTATTTTTATATTTCAGAAAATTTAAATAACTCCTTGTGAAATTTCAGGGAGCACCTGAAACAATTCAGGAAAGACTTGTTGATGTGCCAGCATCCTATGTTGAGACATACAAGCAGCACACACGCCAAGGATCCCGTGTTTTGGCTTTGGCATATAAACCACTTCCTGAGATGACAGTATGAGTTCTTTCCCTCCATCCTTTATAATTAACTGTGTCCTTATATTTGCTTAAAGCATGTTAAAATGTTAACTGTTATATTTTTCCTTTTCTTTTGACTTGCTTAGTTTTCACTCAACTATGCATAACCACTGCTGGCCTGCTCACTTTATCTCTAGACTTCTGTTTTGTCATTTTGCACATGCAACACCTTTCTCAAACGCCTAAGGCTTCGGTAAAAGATCGGGGAAAATGATTTAACTATCTTCATTCTTCAAATGAAAAGAGAATAAATGTGCAAATTTACCATTTTAATTCTTGAATTTACCCAGAGGAGTTCACTTTGAAATACATACTCTCTATGTACCAGAGTCCAGACCAAGTATCGCATATTCCGTTTATATATGTCCCAATACAAATGTGGCATTTCCATTTTTTGGTAAATTATACACCAATGTGCACCAAGCATTTAGGCGACATACTAATATTTCACTATTATATCCAACACTTTTACTCTATACCTTACACTCCATGGGGAAAAAACCAAATGTAACATTTGATCTGGGGATGGAGGGAATAATATCTAAACTAACGTGTTACTTAGAGGTCAATTTGATACGAGTAGCCCAAAATTATTTCAACTCAAACTCTGAAAGTATTTCAACTTTGTGTATATAATTTTTCAGGGAAAGAAGAAAGGATGGTGTTTATATTTATAGTTGCATTCTTGTTATTTTTTGCCGCCTTGCAGGAACCCATGTGTGGATTTCTTTAAAATTGTATTTTGATTTCTTTTTTCTTTCGTGTCGCATCCGGGGAAAGGCCTCCACTTTCAATGTGCATGTTTACCTCATCTTATGTGCTACTACATATTTACCTCTAAATTTAAGAATGATTCCTAATAACAAGTTCCTCCCTGTTGCAAACGGCTGAAGTCTTTTTACTTTTCCAAAGGTTAGTGAAGCAAGAGGCTTGGAGCGAGAGACAGTGGAAACCGGTCTTTACTTCGCTGGCTTCGCGGTAAATGGCTTAATTCTTTAGCATCTCTTGTTTCTCCTTCCTTCGTCTTCTCTCTTTATCATTTCATTATCTACTTTGCTCTTAATACTACCTTACTTAGCCTATGTGGCTGAGAATACAGAGTTCTGCAGCATTCCTGGACATTAAAATTTAACAGACATCATCTAATTCACGATAGCGTTCATTTATAATTCAGGTTTTCAACTGCCCCATTCGTGGAGATTCTGCATCTGTTTTGGCTGAATTAAAAGCATCATCACACGATTTGGTAAGTATACTGTTACTGTATTTTGATGCTTGCTTTCCCCTGAGATTGTGCCTCACTGCTGTGATGTTCGAATGAAATGTTTTTGTTTCCATTGCCAAATTCTAGGTTATGATTACTGGTGATCAAGCTTTGACAGCATGCCATGTTGCTGGCCAAGTTAATATTATATCAAAATCTGCCTTAATTCTTGGACTGGCAAAGAGTATGGAAGTATATGAATGGGTTTCCCCAGATGAAAGAAATGTTATCACCTACAAGTGAGAATGTTTTCTTAATAATTATTTATTTAAGTTTTGTTGAGTCTTCATCCTTGAGTTACTGTCATTCCCTTGAAGATTTCCATTTTCACTACCTTTAGTTATTAATTGCCTTAACTTTCAGTGAGAATGAGGTTGAAGCTCTATCTGAGGTTCATGATCTTTGTATTGGAGGTGACTGCATAGAAATGTTGCAACAAACATCTGCCACTCTAAAAGTCATTCCATACATCAAGGTTACAAATTCTGGCTGTTTTTTTAGCTTGTAAACTTCATTGAACTCAACATAGAATAAGCTATATTTCTTTACATCCTTTTCTTTTCCAGGTTTTTGCCCGAGTGGCTCCTGAGCAAAAGGAACTGATTATCACGACTTTCAGATCTGTTGGAAGAGTGACCTTGATGTGTGGTGATGGAACCAATGACGTTGGAGCACTGAAGCAGGTATCAGATGATTGAAAGTTGTGCAAATGATAATGCCATATCTGCATGTGTTTCATTATCATGAACTTGTATAAAAAGCGTAAACCTTCTTTTGAGAGTATTTGCATGTGTTTCATAATCATGCACTTGTACGAAAAGAGCTAGCCATGTTCTGACAGAAAAAGGAATAGAGAAGAGAGCATTCCTTTTTGAAAGTTTAACACCCTCGAGCAAATAGAACTCATTCTCAGCTTCTTGTTGCATTCCTAATCCCCATCAGATATCGGATAACCTCCCACCAATATAGCTCATCACCAATAACAAAATGTATCACTAGTGAGTTATTTGAAAGTTTAGAGACTTGTGCCTGAAATAAATAATTATCATTACCAGTCTGTAACACCTCTGGTGAGCCGTGCTTTTATTCATGCTTGGCAGGGACAAGAAAAATGAATAAGTTTTATGTGTTTAGATCATCATGTAGTAAATTGTTGGGTAGTGTTTGTTGTAAAGATTGTATACATCTATTACATTTATGAATTAGTGAGTTTCAAGTACTGTGGTTGATCTTTACTTTTTTCACTATAAGAATGTCATCTTTGCTGATATAATGAGTATAGCTATAAAATATTAATTCTCTGCAGGCACATGTTGGAGTAGCTCTCCTCAATGCAATACCTCCATCTCAGACTAACAAATCTGCAAGTGAAGCATCAGGGAAAAGTGAAACTGCAAAATCAGCTAAAATAAAGAAACCCAAGCCCACAACTGAAGACGGAGAGAGTCATTCAAAAACCCGCGCAGTTTCCAAGTCGGCATCAACTAGCAGTCAAGCTGTCAATCGGCATCTCACAGCCGCAGAAAAGCAAAGAGAAAAGCTAAAGAAACTTATGGACGAGATGAATGATGAAGGTGATGGTCGGTCTGCTCCAATTGTCAAGCTCGGGGATGCTTCCATGGCATCACCATTCTCTGCTAAGCATGCCTCGGTTGCCCCAACCACCGACATAATCCGTCAAGGCAGAAGTACACTTGTGACAACACTTCAAATGTTCAAAATACTTGGACTTAATTGTTTAGCAACTGCCTACGTCTTGAGCGTAATGTATTTGGATGGGGTGAAACTCGGAGATGTCCAAGCAACAATCAGTGGAGTTTTCACGGCAGCCTTCTTTCTCTTCATCTCTCATGCAAAACCTCTTCCAATCCTTTCAGAGGAGCGGCCTCACCCAAATATATTTTGCTCGTATGTATTGCTTTCACTCCTCGGTCAATTTTCTGTTCACATATTCTTCTTGATTTCTTCGGTCAAAGAGGCCGAGAAGTACATGCCGGAGGAGTGTATTGAGCCTGACTCAGAATTTCATCCTAACCTTGTGAATACTGTTTCTTACATGGTGGGACTGATGCTACAAGTGGCCACATTTGCTGTGAATTATATGGGCCATCCTTTTAATCAGAGTATTTCAGAAAACAGACCGTTCAAGATTGCTTTGGTTTGTGCTGCTGGTTTCTTCACAGTGATTGCATCCGATGTGTTTAGGGATTTGAATAATTCGTTAAAGTTAGTCCCTATGCCTAAAGAGTTGAGGAATAAGTTGCTGACTTGGGCTCTTCTCACATTTCTGGTATGTTATGGGTGGGAAAGATTTTTGAGGTGGGCTTTCCCTGGTAAGATGCCAGCTTGGAAGAAGAAACAAAAGCAAGTTGCTGCAACTGAAGGAAAAAAGTATCGCTAACTTCTCAAAGATCCACGACGGAGATAGGAAGCATTTATTTGGTACAATTTTTCGGCTGCTAAACTACGTAATGACCTAGCCTGATCGACAAGGGTTTCATGCCTGTACGTTAATTTCTTCAAGCGCCATACTTGTACTGGCAGTGATATGATGCAAGCTGTTGGTTATATTCGAATACTTTCTAACAGCATGATTCTGAAACTTTTGAATTTGTTACCTCCAGGATATAGGGCAGAGGGTACAAAAATCCCAAATTTTCTAGTTTTGTGGGATTCTTTTGGTGTTAGGTATTACCAATTGAGATCTATTTGGGCAGTTTAAAATGTCTGTAGTGTAACTTCAGTTTTAAAGGGTGATACCCATTTTGTTTGATCATAGATCCGACTTCTGACGATAGTACCAGCTTAGGTTGCTTCTTTTATTGCAGAATTATGTCTATGGTTAATACCGGTTTATACCAAGTCAACAGAACAGATGTCTGTGATGTTTTGTAGACTTCCGAATTTGGACATCATAATACTTGTGGTCATTTGAATATTATATCATGCTGTCTTGTGATTTCGACTTGTTGACAAGTCAAAATTAGCGGGATGTAATACACGGCTTTACTGCACTGGTTTTTTTATGCAGGTATAATGTATGTTTGATCACATGCGCATAGCGATTGGCCTCGTACAAATTTCATGATTATGTTAGGTAAAAATCTCTTTTCACCGAAACAAAGAATTTTTCATCAAATAGTTCTAACATAGCCTTCGTATTAGAATTAGTTGAGATTCGAAAATTTAAAAATTACGAAAAATACTATATCAAAGTTAATACAAAACTATAGTAACAGATGCTTGTGATTTTTAACCCAAAAAGAAGTCTAACGGTAGGTCCAGAACTACCCGTCCTCTTATTAGTATATATCAAGTCGAGTATATTACTCGAAAAAATTGTAGGTCATGTTTACTACTAGCTTTTTAGCTCAATAAACTTGTTTTGATAAAAAATTCGCTATGTGAAAGCTCAATATCTTTAACAAGCTAGCTGGTTTGAGAAGTTTATTAACTTAGTTTGTTGAAAAAAAACTTCTACAAATTAACTATTTTTCACTTAATAATAAGCTTTCTAGCTAGTTTTACTAAACAGAGTCGTAACCTATAAATTCGAGATGCCCAGTCTAAAATTAAACTTATAAAAAATATTAAACTAAAAAAACTGAAAAATGACAACGAATCGCAGCTCAGTTGGTAATAAGCTTCAGTTCCAACTAATAGGTCGGAATTTCGATTCTTAAAAAAAAAAAGAAACCCGAAAAGGTTTGGGACCGGATCTTCTATACTGATCCGATAACCAGATTTGGGGTTGTGCAAAACTTATTAATCTGAACATGGCAACAATCAAACAATGGCATGAACGAATTGGGTAAATTGATTTGAGTGCATCCGATAGCTGAGCTGAGGTGAGCTTACCGGAGCTGCTTATCTGCAATCGATTGAATCAATCGTTGATTTCCTCCCAATTCCTACTGATACTGTGCTACAGATTCATCCCTTTCTTCCACTAATGGATCCAGATCTCCACTAATTCCTCAATCGATTTCAATTTCCAACAACAACCACTCCACGATCTCATCACATCAAATCATCAATGGATAATTCTGTTTCTTCTCGAGCTGCTCGTAGAACTCAGAACCTACCTCATACTAAACTAGGTAATAATGCTGCTACTTTCTTCATTTACCTGCCTACATTTTGCTGAATTTCTGTTTTCCTTTTCGATTCGATTTTATCTGCTCTAATAATATGCAGTAATACAGCAGTAGTATAATTTCTAGTTTAGCTACTGCATTTGTACTTTTGCCAACGAATTTGTGTCAATGTAGATACAGAGGCTCTAGAGCGCGGGAAAGAATACACCTTGAAGATTATTTGGAAAAGGGGCTTCATTCGATTGATTCTCACTGCTGGAATTATTTGGATGCTCTTGATTATTACCGCTTTGTTTTTCCATATTTGGTCTTGCCAATCTTCTCTTACCTTTTTCTCAGGTAACCAACAGTTTCCGTTAGGATAATGTCAAACTTGATTGTAATGTATGTGACTGACTTCATTACTTTGATTGCAACGGAGCATAATTATTATAGCTGCATCATATGGATTGGAGTTTATGCATCATATATTGAGAGTCTTGTCTATTTGAAATGGTTACAGTGGTTTTTGCTTTCTTTGTTTTAATACAGTCCGCTTTTATTTGCAGCTTTGTGTAACAAAGATAGTAAAGTGTATGGGATGTTGAACAATATGGGTTTTGTGACGCCACCACATCGTAAGACAGGACGACTTGTTAATTTACTCGTCTTTTTCTTCTTTAATTCTTCTTAGAAAAAAGCATGTTGATTGATTTCTTCTCATTCAATGTTAGGTTGTTCAATCCCCGTTGCTGATGACCCTAGTAAAGTAGCTATTCCCAAGCAACCTACTCCGGACAAGCATATTCACAGACTGTCCTATATAATGGTAGACAATGTCTCAGCAAATGGATCTCATCCGGCCCCTCTATTTGGTGGTCATGAGACCTGGCAGCAGAGGGACGAGAGCTTTAAAGTTAAACCTGCTATGAAGGTATACACAGGTTCTTTGTTCAGGAATTTGTGGGTCTTATGCATCAAGTTTCTCGATTGTACAAACGTTAAGCTTTATAAGCTGATTTCGACATTAAAATTGTTAGTAGTTTTGCAATACTCAGTCTTCTCTAACTTATTAGGTGATAAATGGTGTACTTTTCTTTTATCTCCATGCATCTGTTTTCTTCTAGTCTTGCTAATGACATATCTTCACAGGTGCATTGTGGATTTATACGCGGTGGTGGAGAAGATATGGCTCCAAGAGACGTGGAATATGTGAAGAAATGTAGATTTGTGGTGGCAACTGGCATATTTGATGCTTATGACACACCTCACCAACCATCCAATATTAGTAAACGCTCAGAGAGTCTGTTCTGTTTCCTAATGGTGGTTGATGAAGTATCCCTTGATTTTATCAGAAAAAACGTCACAGCCAGAGATGATACAGATGGAGGGCAGTGGGTGGGTATCTGGCGTTTGGTTCTGCTTAAGCATCAACCATATGATGAGCCTAGGCGAAATGGAAAAGTGCCGAAGATAATAACCCATAGATTGTTCCCTCAGGCGCAATACAGCATCTGGATAGATGGTAAAATGGAGCTTATAGTTGACCCATTGCTCCTATTGGAGAGGTATGATAATTTCACTGCCATGATTTCTAATTCCCGCCATATCTATATTTGCAATTAATTCACTCAGAGTATGATTCCTTGTAGGTCTGTAGCCATATCATGAAAAAAATTGACCTGCTACTTTATGTTATCTTCCTTTGGCGTAAATGCTGATTGCATTGCACAACTCAGCCGTATACTCTGAGGAACCTCATGAAGTCATCACAATTGTTTTTGCTGTTAGATGTTGTGCAAGAGATCGAACTATTTGTTGATTTATTAAGAATTAAACATTGGGACTTCCTTGATTTGTCTCTAACTTGCAGATACTTATGGCGTGGGAAGCACACTTTTGCCATTGCTCAGCATAAACATCACCGCGACATATATGAAGAGGCTGATGCAAACAAAAGAAGAAAGCGTTATGCTCGCCCTCTTATAGACCTGCACATGAAGATATATCGTTACGAAGGAATGCAGCCTTGGGATCAGCATAAGAAAACCTTAAGCGGTAAGATATATGTATCTCAGAACATATTTCTACTTCCGAAGTTTCCTACTGATGATGGGATTCAAAGTACACATGTATGCGATTCTGTTAATTTCCTCCATTAGCTAATATCCCTTTTTGGAAATGCAGATGTGCCTGAAGGAGCCATCATCATACGTGAACACACAGCACTAAGTAATCTGTTTAGTTGCTTGTGGTTCAACGAGGTTAACCTCTTTACACCGAGAGACCAGCTGAGCTTTGGCTATGTCGTTTATAGGTTAGGAAGTCTGTTCAAACCTTTTATGTTTCCTAATTGTGAATACAATTCAATCTTTATATTGCACCCCCATACTCGTGAGCATTCTTCTAAAGTAGAATGGGCAAAGTCATTAGATGACTTTAGGAAGCACCCTGAGTTGAAAGAAACTAGGGGAGGATTAGGTCTTTGGACCCCTTATCCAGGAAACCTTGATTCTGTTGTATTACCTAATGTCTCGCGAACTTCAAAAGCAGGCTGACTAATAGAACATCTCTTGTTGTATGTTTCCACAGTTTACAGTTGATCTCATCTAATCTAGTATCATGTTTTCCCATTTCATAATATGCATAGTTAGCATTTACTCTACACGGTATGCATGCTATAGCTATGCATTGCGGCTTTACTATGTGCAGCTATACCTATTGATAAAATAAGGATCACCCATCTGAAAATGATATGGGTACAAAATGTGTCTATATTCTTAACTTAACAAGCCAAATACACCACCTGCACCTGGGTAGAGTGATAATAAATATGAATGAATTGCAGTATTGCACTAGGATCGAACGACTAATCTCTGAAAAGGATAGCTATGTAGCCTCACTGCTGGAGAGCCTAATATTCTATATATGGGTCTCAGTGAATTTCTTGCCTCTTATTCTGGACCAGATTGAGTCTAGATAACCTATGTGAACTGTAAGATATCTTCCTCCATTTACCTTTTACCGTTCCACTTGGGAGCAAACACAAGTTTGATTCTAAATGCCTTCATAAGACGGGACAGAGATGGCAACACGTTGATCTGAGGATAGATCTGTGGAAATGAACAGATATCATTGTTCAACATGCAAATACAGCGTCTTAGATGTATACTACCATCACTGGACATAATAAGAATGGGAACTCGCATTATAGATCCCTTTCGTCCTTCACTGTGTCCAGCTCGTTTATATCAGTGTGCATAACCAGGATAAATATCCACGCCTTCCAGGCACTTACTCGTGAGTAACAGTAACCTATGAGTTCTCAGATCAAAATGAACAGAAAGAAGCAACCTTTTGAAGACACGCAATGGACTTGCTTTTACTAAATATATCACATAATACAATAGGAATATACATGCATCCGTTTCCCAAAAAAAAAAAACAAAAAAAAGAAAAAGGAACATGCATGGTAATGAACAAATACCAAGTTCATGAAGAGGCCATGGATCCATTCTATCTTCCTCAATTTGTTGATTCACATATCGTCTCTTAAAAGGATTTTTGCTATATATTTTAAATTGGTTAGAAAAATGGGGTTCTTTTTTCACTACTAATTGTTAGTAGAAAAAATTTGGGATTTGATTTTCATGAGACTAATGATTACTAATGATTCAATGTCTCACTGTAGCAGTGTTCTATAATGGGATGAACGGTTGGAAATGAGAGTCTAATTTTGGTTTATCAATTTTAATTGGTAAGGAGTAAGGAGTAAGGAGTTTTCCTAAAACATATTTCTCTTGTTTTAGTGCGGAGCAAACAACATATCAAAACTAATTAAGCAGCAATTGGATTAGTTTATTTAACACGTCTAACATTTGCCACTGAAGGTGTGTACTTATCTTGGAGAAATATGAGAATGAAATAGAAACGCAACATTAGTAATGCATATATTTAATTTAATGCACGGTGGTGTGTTGTGTTCTGTTTTTATGGCCGACAATTATATTTAAAACCACATTGCCAAGACCAGTTTCCTCGTTAGACAAATTTATTACTCATACTAATTAAAAAATTAATTTCTCACCACTTCCTTAATTTTAAATTATATAAAATTATATTTTATTTTTTAATTTAATATTTGTACATAATATACACAATTAAAAGGAATTTAATACGTATGAAAGTTTTATAATGGAATTTATAAGTTTTATAGTTTTTATTATATATTATTGAAGAACTTCATAAATAGTACGTATTTATATAATTAAAATGATGCATTTATTTTTTTGTAGTAGAATTTAAAATTTAAAATATAATAATCACATACGGATATCTTCGTATTAAGGATATATAAAAGTAGTTAAGATTTTGGAAGACTTTGGTCCAATTAACTGGTGAAGAATTTCTCTGTTATTCTACCGATTCATTTAATTATTTTAGTACGACCGACTTTTACCTGTGGATGCCCCGCACGTATGCGGCATATTAGTTGCGCATGTGTACATTTTTTGTAAAATCTTAACTCCCTTTCGTCCCCATTTTATTATGTGTTTTTAGTAGCAAACGCACTTAGATTAGAGTGTCACATAGTGTCCATTTCACGGTTACATCTTTTATGTCGCACTGGACCTAGGAAGTAGTCCATAACGTTACGCATTTAAATATTTAATGAATTTGGTCGGTTACATTTGTGAGAACCATTTGACTATTTAAGTTCCAGACCCATCTTCGAGGATGAAGGGAGTAAATGGCCGGGTTGGTTATAGCATAAGACTCTATAGTCGTAACTACTAGTTCACTATACACATATTCATTCAGGGCCGGCTCTGGCCCTGTGCGAGGAGGCCTCCCGCACACGGCCTCCACATTTTTGGGGCTCCGATTATTTCTTTTTCTATTATATTGCTGAATATGTTCTGATATGCCCTATAAGTTTAATCATAACAAGAACACTGAATCTTGTTGTATCCCAGTGGCTTGCGGCTTCCCTGTTTTCCCTTTCTCCTCAGCAGGTCCTGGTCTGGGTTCAAATGATGAGATCCACGCACTTTCTTTCTCCTTATTTCATGTAACATTTTCTTTTTTCTCTTATATCTATTTACATCTTCGTTTTTATTTTTATTATCCTTAAATACAACATTTTTCCTCTTACTTCTTTTAACATTCTTTTTCTCGTAAAAATTTGAACATTCTCTTCTTTCTTAATTTTTTTAACATTTTTTATTTTTCTAATTGTAAGTCAGCATACATAGTAGTATGTGGTGTTTTAGTTAAAAGCTACTTAAAATTTTGATTCAACATGATAATTTGTATAATATGGTTTTATTTGTTGTTTTAAATTCATACATTATAAGAAGTAAAAAAGAAAAAAAAATCCTGATTGTAATTCATCGTTTATGAGGTAATATTACATAATATATTTCCCCTTTCCAAATAAAACTCGCTAGGTTGACTTTAAACAGTCAACTATCTCCGACATGAATTATAAATTTCTTTGTATGATTTTATTAAATTATTTAATATTATAATGTAAGAGTAATGTGTGGTCAAAGTTTAAAGTATTTATCGTAAAATAGTAAAATGGAAAGATTTATTTTGAAACGGAAAGGATATAAAATTTAAGTTTGCACAGGACCTTGAATTTTTTGGACCAACTCTATATACATTATAATATATAAAGTTTTACGGGATGAATAACGATTGAGTAGAAATTGGGTACATACGGGGGACCAAATTCCATAAGGACGATGTTACTTAAGTGACTAAATAACGGATCAAATTACAAGTGTCCTCTCCTGCAATAGAGAAGAAGATTGTGTACTTCCTTGCATGCGTCATGAATAAAATAGAAGAAGAAGGAATCTTGTTGATTCGGAAATCATCATGTCTCACGCTAGTCGGTAGAGGGATTGATTTCAATTATGAAAGGTGACTATTGCAAATTTAATTTTGGAAATCATACATAAGCGTTTCATAATTTGTTCTTCTTTAAGAACTGAATCTATTCTTGTATTTTGTCCATTTTCCAAAAAAAAATTACACTTAAATCCCACTCTCGTATGTATATTGTAGACTTTCAATTAGTTATCTATCACAAAATTCATCAATAACAATCATGCATAACTTGAGTTCTTATAGATGAATTTATGTATTAAAATATACTTCTTATTGGAATGAGTATCATTCTCAATCACACCAACTTATCTGAAAAAATTTAAGTTGTTGCATTTACTGATTCACCCCTCTTATACTGTACTCGTCGTCCTTTCCTAAACCAATTATTCGCTCCCTTTAAGTTTTAGTTTGGTTCGACTATGATACCGATTGTAATGCCCGGATCCGAGTAAGTTGAGGTTTGACCCTTTTAGCCCGCGTGGTTACTCATTGCCTCCTCTTCAGGTAAGCCTCATTATACCAACACTTGATATTTTCAGTGCAATTTATCATCAATCTTGTGTGTATCGAGAACTTTCCAATTGATTATACATCTTATAATTACTCCATAGCAATGCACATTATGAAGTTCTTATCGACAGATTCTGAAAAGAACAGGACAATTTGTTAGTATGAATAGTGTTGATCATTGAAAGAACACAATTTAAGTTGTTGGGGGGGGGGGGGGGGGGGTGGTCATCGAACAATTTGTTTATTAGCAATCACTTTGCTTGTTGATGCTTAAAGACCGAAAAGTGAAAGTTTTAGTTACGTATTGAATGTGTATAGCGTAACACACCGGAAAACTAAACATTGCCAGAATTCAATGTTTTGGACATATAAAGTCACAGTTTAAGCTACTTGTATCAAATTCTGTTACCAGTCCGTTACCATTTCAGTCTGTGGATGCATCAAGTAGGCAAGTGATCGTTTCCATGTTTATTGAATAGTATTATCCATAGAGAGACAAACACAGTAAAAGAGAGCAAGGCGACGGTGAACACCTCGCTAGTAGACTACTAGTTGTCCAATATTAGTTGAAAAAATGGGTCCAAGTTATTAGCAATGGAGTGAGTGATAATGATTGTGAGTATGTCAGCACATTCGTAAGCTAATAATTGATCATCAACAAGAGAACTCAAACACTCACCCTTCAACTGATCACTGTATACTATACTATACTATACTATACTATATATACTCCTACACTTGTAACATCATCTTAATTTTTCTATCTACCTTTTCTCCTCCTATCTCCACTTCTTATCTATCATGGCCTTGAGTACTTGGAGTATAGTTTTTGGAATTTTAGGTAACAGATCAATTAAACACTGTACTTATTAATTTTCTTGATGAATTCATTAATCTTAAATGTATGATTATGATGATCATGTGACTAATCATTTGTTTTAATATATTGCAGGCAATATCTCTGCATCATTGCTCTTCTTCTCCCCAGTGTAAGTTCTTTATTTTCTTATATTTCTTATATTTTATCACTCGTGTGCATATGCAAATACACTTTTTACATTCATTTTCAGTGTCATGATAGTAAGTTGTTAAAAGAAGGTACCAAAAATCTACTAAGAAAGTTGTGTAAGAGAATGTGATTTGCAACTGATCACCACAGAAAGAGGATGATAATATGCCATTCTGAAACTCCTGCTTAAATTGTTTTTGCCTGGTTCATATATACAAAATTTCATTTTACAGGAATTTGCTATTCGAATTACTAACTTAGATGTGCAACAACTGTAAGAGTTTTATTTTAAACAGAAACCTAATCAACCTCTTTTAGACGGTTTTACATGTGATCTGAAACACATGTTAAATATTTTTAGACGGTTTAACAACTTTCAAGAGTGCATTACGTGTTTAGTTATAAGTACCTATCATTTGCATTCACACATAAAGTATTTGGAAGAATCCTTGGGATTAAAAGTTTTTTATAGGTGAAACGCGCTCTGATAGGTGTAATTTACCCCCGTATAATTAATAAAGTAATTTTGCTATTTGGTAACTTTCACTATTTACACTAGTAATGTAACATCAACACCGTGTGATATATAATAGTCCACAGAATTGTGGTGCACGTGAATAATTGAGCTTGGCCTACAAAATGAAATTGGTCCTATGGCTTAGGTGGTGATATTAAATTCTCAGTGTGCAAGTGTAATATACACTTCTATATACATGTATCTGTGATGTTATCTACTTCTGTATACATGTAACTCCAAATGTGCGAATAAAATAGCATATCTAGCTAAAAGATATCATGTGATAGACAAAGTTGTTACATTTCAAAAATAGAAAAGTTATAACAAAGTTGTTACACATCGAACAATGGGTTAGAAGATTACTAAAGGATATGTAATGGATGTCTGGAAATCAATTAAAATAGATCTGATTTTACTTGAGGTTTAACTGTTTGTAACAAATGATGTTGTGATGGTAAATAGTAACAAATGAACAAATGATGTTGTGATCATTGTATTATTTCATGCCGGGTCTCCCCGATGATGTTGTGACCGATAATGTTTAATTTGTGTTTACAGACCAACATTTTGGAGGATAGTGAAGAAACGATCAATCGAAGAGTTTTCAAGCATTCCATACATCATTTTGCTGCTTAACGCATCTTTCTGGACCTATTATGGCATCATAATACCCGATGGTCTGCTTCTTATCACCATCAACGCTCTTGGAGCAACCTTCCAAGCCATTTTTGTTCTCATCTTTCTCATTTTCGCCCCGCGTAAAAAGAAGGTGCCTTCCTTTGCTATAAAAAAAGTTTAAGAGTTAACGGTTGAGATTTATACTGACGAATCGATGGTTATGGTTATTTGTAGGTGCGAGCGGCCGTGCTAGTCTTGATCTTGAACATTGGTGTTTATGTTTCGGCAATTTTGATCACTAGATTGACATTGGATAAAGACTTACAAATCAAGACCATTGGGATTTTTTGTGTTTCCGTCACAATTATCTCCTTTGCTTCTCCTTTGGCTGCCATGGTAAGCAAAATCTCTTCATTGTTCTAACTTGTGTTGGTGGTATTATTTTCCAATTGAAACTAAAGTCTATCATAAAAAAGAAAAGGTGCCAGATTTTGAGTTTATAGCAATTTATATAAATTAAATAACCTTTACTTTAAGAAAGATACTACAATAGTTTGATTATGACGTGCATGAAAGAAAGAAGTTAGGCATACATTTTGATGATATAATTATTTCTTAATTAGCACATAAAGCTATCTCTTACGATTGGTGATATTTTTGTTTGATCCTTTTCACCCACATAAATGTGACATAAAGTCACAACCAAATTGAATTAGGCTTCCATTAGTTCCATATGTACTATCAATCATAATTATATTATAGTACCACCTAGTCTTTTTAATTAATGATTATCAATAACCTAAGTTATGGTTTGTAAAGAATTATAGTACTACTATGAATGCTCGACAATAGTTTAAAGGGCGGTTTGTTATACGATTTAAATGGATAAAATTCAATTTAAATGGCCTATAAAACAGACCATTTAAATTGGATTTTTACTCATTTAAATCGTATAACGAACGATCCTAATACTTTATAAAGTTTTGTTTTTCAAACAAGCTTAGGACCAAATGGTCCATATGGTGCTGATTAACTATCGCACATTTAAAAAGTGATCTCTTCAATGTGACATAAAGTTAGACATTACTATCCAATAATTCCAACCATAGCTACTTTGGACTTCTATGGACCACATTCATCAAAATGAAATATAACATAATTGTATACTTTCAGATTATATATAGAATTCTCCTTCAGTTATTAGGTCGGATTTAAATTATCATTTTCATCTGGTGTTATTTTTTCAGAGGTCAGTTGTGAAAACAAGGAGTGTTGAATACATGCCATTTTTCCTCTCATTCTTCTACTTCCTGGTTGCCCTCAGCTGGTCAATCTACGCTATTCTTGTTCGTGACATATTTATTGGGGTAAGTCGCGATTTATTGATACTGACAGAGCAATATCACCAATGCCAGAGCCCAGAGCATGACAACAGATTCTGTTTCAATCTTTAGTAGCATGATAATTGTTGACATGCATAATGTTTGGATTTTTACAGATTCCAAATGGGACTGGGCTTGCACTAGGAGTATGCCAGTTAGTAATATATGCAATCTACAGAAACGCAAAGCCGATAGAGAAGATCGATGATGATGATGAAGAAAAACCATCCAAGGTTGTAGATGACGCATTGGAAGAGGGACTGAAAGTTGAACATCAATCTTTAAAGACATCACCAGTTAAATAAGTAACATTATATAGTATATAGTACTAAGAGAGGAACTTTGATGTAAATATAAGTATGCTATGTATGGAACTGTTGCATCTATAACGAAATTAAACTCAAAATAGCATGATTAAAAAGAAGAGATATGTCTCTCATTCTTAGTCATCATCCTTCTCCATAGAAATCTCCATACACTTCTTGGGTTTATAGACGGTGAACCTGTAACACCTCGGATGTCTGAGAGGCGATACGATTCATATAAGTAACGATGCAATTAATATTATACATAGAATTGAGTATCAAAACACATAATTACCATAAGGTAATCTTCTTGATTTCTTAGTTAAAAGATTCTTCTTATGTTCACTAATCCTCACTTGGCTGCAGCTCGCATTCCACCAAAACCGGTTCATGTGAAATAGTTTTAGGAAAGCGGAGTGAGACAAACGAGCCCAGTGAATAACATGGTGGGTTTCTTAGTTAAAATTAAAACCTTTGATTTGTTTGATCATGAGAGGACACATAAAGCATTATACTGGTTGTGAAGAAAACAACTAGTTAAGATATGTTAGGATTGGCTAAATTTTTAAATGTTTTTCGCTTGTGGTGTTTCGATAATAAACATTGTTTCCCTCATGAAGATCTTGTTATTTCTTCGATTGAACATCTCCACCGGGATTTTATTTCAGATTACATTCAATTATTACAATCATTAAGGGTCGGTCCTTTAGGGTGGCCCATTCGGACTCAAAGTGTTGAATGCATGGCATTATTCCTCACATTCTGCTACATCCTAGTTGCCCTCGGCCGGTCAATTATCGCTGTACTTATTCTTCTCGACATATATATTGGAGTAAGTCACCACTTGTTGATATTGCCAGAGGCCCAGAGCATATAACAAGATTCAGCTTCAATTTTTGTTAGCATGATAAGTTCTTAACATGCATAATGTTCGTTTTTTAACAGACTCCAAGCGGTACAGTGCATCCACTAGGAGTATGCTAGTTAGTAATCTATGCAATCTACAGAAATGCAAAGCCGTTAGAGAAGGTAGATGATGACGACGAAAAACCATCCAAGAATGTAGATGATGATGCGTTGGAAGAGAGACTAAAAGATGAACAATCACATCATCAGTTTGATTTCATCTAATCCAACATAATAAGTAACACATAGATGCTGATGTTTTTGAGTGTAATACAAATTAATATATAGCTAGTAGTAAGAGAGGAACTTTCTGTATGAGATTGTTGCATCTGTAACAAAATAGCATGCATAAAATACATTACTCTTCAGATTTTACTGTGTTTACTAGTGATTTCGAGTACTACAACAGATGGGAGATGGAGTGAAGCTTCACTTATTATTGTATCTATCTTTGTTCCTTTTTGATTATCTGACTTGAAATGTAGAAAACTTATACGCTGGAGGCTGTTTGATCCTTGTCATCACCGAATATACGTTGCCTGAAGTCGGTCACCATGAGAGGAAGTCCTTCCCTTAGAGAAACGTTGGGCTGCCAACCGAGTAGTTGCTTGGCCTTCGAAATGTCTGGTTTCCTCTTGTGAGGATCATCCTCTGTGTTTTGCCTGAATTCTATCTTTGCATTTGGATCAATTGTGTCTTGTACTACCTGCAATGGTTCACAGATTGAGAAATGTCCTAAAACAAACAAAGTACTTATGAATTTGCAGATAACAGTTTATGCTACTAACCACCTTAAAAGAAGCTAAAAAAGTTTTGTAAGCATTTTGATGTGAATATTTACCTTAGCAAGTTCAAGCATGGTGAATTCACCAGGGTTCCCGAGATTGAAAGGACCGACATGATCCCCTTCCATCAATCTCATCAAACCTTCAACCTGTTCATAGCATGAAGTCATTTCAATAGCAGAAAACAATAGATGTAAAATACGGATAATATTGTAACAAAGGCCTGTCACATACGACCTCAAAAGAGCTAGCTTAATTAGATAATGGATAAATATTACAAGAAGTAACTGATATATTCATCCCGTAAAATGCAAAGATTACAAGAGTTTTACCAGATCAGAAACGTATTGGAAACTCCTCGTTTGCTTGCCATCTCCATAAACAGTAAGTGGCTGCTTTCTTAAGGCCTGAAAAGTTGAACCAGATACTTGCTGAATATCTAAGATAACAAGAGTACATTAACTTAATACTAATGTGGAAACAATTGTGGTAGTCAGTAGAGTTTTTATCCTACCTGAGCGACAAAGTTGCTGACAACACGACCATCATCTATGCACATTCGTGGTCCATAAGTGTTGAAAATTCTAGCAATCCTCACCTGGAGATAAATATGTGAATACTAAGTAAAGTATACATCATTTAATATTGCACTTAAAAAATTATGGATGGAAATATGACCTCAACGTTAAGTCCTCTATGGTAATCCATGGACAAGGTCTCAGCTGTACGCTTTCCTTCATCATAACAACTTCGAACACCTGGTAAATAAGCCAAATTCAGTCGAGTTCATGTTCTATACTAAACTTACCATGTAGTTTCTTAGTAGATCTTTGCTAGATAAATATAACAATTCAAGATGTCACATAACTAACACAGTAATACATGAGTTTAACGTGCATAATTTAACCCTTGGTGATGGCAAGTTGCCAATCTTGACATACCAATGGGATTCACATTGCCCCAATAAGTCTCAGCTTGTGGATGCTCCAAGGGATCACCGTATACTTCACTGGTGCTTGTAAGCAAGAAGCGTGCACCAATCCTCTTAGCCAAGCCCAACATGTTCAATGTTCCCATCACATTTGTTTTGTGATCTCTAGAAAATGAAGTCAAGGAAAACAACGAATATCGTCCACAATAAACAATTATCATGTACCTTCACATGAGAAATGCAGCAGCACAACAAGAAGTTACAAAATAAGAATAGAAAGGATATAATCGTCTTGACAGGGTTGTACTTGTAATGTACAGGAGATGCAGGGCATGCCAAATGGTAAATTTGATCAACTTCCAGCAGAATAGGCTCGACTACATCATGGCGAATGAGCTCAAATCTTGGATTTCGGAAGTGGTGGAGGAGATTCTCTTTACGTCCAGTGAAGAAGTTATCTGCCACGATTACACTGTCACCACGAGCAATCAAACGGTCTACCAAATGGCTCCCAACAAAACCAGCTCCACCAGTGACCAAGATCCTCAAACTCTTTGTTTTCAAAGCCAAAGGGATCCTTCCACCTGCATTACACCCAAATCTTGTTTTAAGCATGTATCACCTACTGTACTTACTACTTAGTACCACACTGGATGTCTTCAATTGACATGTCACAATATAAATTGAACATTCACCATGAAACTTGCTGCCAAATAACACCTAACTCAATTGGTTAGGCTTCAGGAAAACTTGATGAAACATTGTTCTAAGTCTCAAATTAGAGCATCAAATATTCAATTTCGAGCGAGTACTAGTATAGAAACCAATCAAAATTGTTTGCACCTAAGCATTCAGAAAAATCTGAATCACCTTTCCTTATAAACATATAAGATAACACAATGAAAGTGAACCTTTGCGTAAGAACATATAGGATAACACAATGAACGAAGAAAGATAAAACTTTTCTTCTGTCAAAACGGTTATGCAAGTATGAAGTATCCCTAAAACAGAACGCAAGTACGTAATAGATTTCAGATATTAACACATAGGATATAAATGAAGATCATGTAATTGGAAAATAAATAAAAAGAAGACATGAAACGTATGTAAAACGAAAAAATGAAAATATAAAACTAGCCTTGAGAACAGGCATTGTCGCTATATACCTGCATTGAGACTGCCAAATCCATGATTCACTTCGTACGCAATACGTCCACGATCGACACCAACAGACTGATGATGATCTGATGAAGAGATCACCATCCTCTTCTCGCGTGACAAACCACCGGAGGGAATGAAGGAGAAAATGAGACAAGAAATGGCTATTCCGATCAATAGACATACAAATCTTTGTTCTTGGAGAACATATCGAAAAGGATACGTAACCGAAAACGTTCCCTTATTGTTCTTGACGCAGTTTTTCCTCAGGAGCAGCTGATCGGTCCCCATGATCTATATTCTAGCCTTGTTTTTGTTCTCTGTTTCAGTTCTGTTTCATGAATGTATATGTAATATTGTTATGCATATAAAAGTCAATGAAATCAAGATTTGTATAGATGGGAATATGGAATGTACTTAAATGGTGCAATTAATGTGAATTAATGAAAGAAAATTGGAAAGATTAACAAGTCAGGTGGAATATTTGGCGTTGCATTGGTGCAGTGATGAATGCATGTTTATGTATGAAATGAAGCAAAATGCATTTTCTTTTTGTTTAATTGGTGCAAATGTTTTTTTAATATTAGTTGTTCCAAGAAAAGGTGCTTTGAGTGAGAGTGTGTTTCGTGTGTGAAGAACTCAAAGAGAGGTGAGATCTGAGCTTTTGCATGAAAATTCGGAGTAACATCGCTGTATAAGGCGTGACTTTTGCATTTTCTATTTCTATTATGGTAGCCTTCATTAATCACTTCTACTAATTTATTTCTTTTGCTTTCTGCATCTATTCCTTCACTTCCAAATTACTGGCATTACTGGCATTCCTAAGTTGTTGAGTTATTATCTAAGTTGTTGGGTATTTCGAACTTTTAAATTTGATTGTAACAATTCAATTTACGCCAGTTAGAATGAATATCTACACATACTAAACGAAGGGCGATTATTTTCTCTCTAGCTAAATATCGGTATATTGCGAAGGGAATATTTCCTATGCATTGATAGAACTTGTTTTCGAGTTGCACACGGGACTCATGTGTAGATAATACGAGTCTATAATTTAACGTTTTCTAACACTAAATTGCCCTATTGGTGGTTTTGGCGAATGACAACCGCATCTCAAGATAGTATCACTACAAATAACGAGTTTGTCCCGAACAGGACCTCGTTTCTAATAGATGTTAGTCCAGTGGAACCTACACCATATATAGCTTTTTTGCTTAGGGCATATTAACCTTAGAGAATTTTAAGTAACCTCATTTAGCCCCCACATAATTACGTGCAAAAAAAGGGGATAACCTTGTTACCGGAAATCATAAGAAGCCTTCCTTAATTTGAAAATGTAGACAACTTTAGTAAAACAGAATCCGTTTCTTCACTCAGTTACCATTCCAAAATTGGGAAAGCTGAGATGTGCAAGGAAATCATATCCCAAGCGTACAAAATAGGCCTTGGTTAGTTGAACTGAAGACCGACTTATCTGTCTCGTATAAGAACTGCCTTGAACCTTTGAAATACCAGTTGAATGAGATAAACTCGTTTAGGTCCAACGATATACATTTCAAGTCACATAAATCATTTACTTGAGAAATTCGAACAGTATTTGGTGAACCCAATTCGATAATAGACGCTCGCTCATACAGGAACATGAACTGATGAAAGTGGCAGCAGAGAAGAAACAAAAACATGTCCTTTCAACAGACTACAATTATCGAACCCCTTTTTCTAGCATTTATAGAGCAAAAGCACTTGTCTAAAAACCACAAACACATGACTTAATGTTCATTAATATAGAAACCATCAAAGTTTTAACTCATACAACAATGGCTTTAATTAATGAAATGCACTTGCCAGAGTTCTAAATGTCAAATTTGAAGCTAATATCACACTGGACTTCTTGATTCCGGAAAATTATTACCTATACTCGGTCTATATCACACTGGACTTCTTGATTTCGGAAAATTATTACCCATACTTGGTCTATATTTGGAGTAGGCAACGCAAGAACGATATATGTTTAAGAACTGAGTTGGCAAAATAAACAGCCAACTTCTCAGAAATGCTATGCATGTTGGAGCTGAGTAAAATGCTCCATCTACATCTATCAGATAGAATTCCAAATAGAACTAATAATCAATTTATTACAAGACACTGTGACAGAAGCAATTTTGCAGACTTGATCAGAGTTCAATCTTTAGGCCTGTTTCTCAAGAAACTTTGCAACACGTTCAGCTTTTGCTCCGCTCTGGTGGTCATAATACTCGACCACAGCAGCCCCAACCAGTGCAGCAAGAGTAAGTGCTTGGGCATGCAACCTGATATCAAGCAACAATATTTTGATAATGGCAAGCACTGCAACGAACAGCATACAAAACAGAACCTAGTAGCAGGGCGGTACAACCAATAGTTTCAGTTTCTGGATACACCCTATTAAAATGGTTGCTTTTAGTATCTTCCCCTTAGGCCTAAAGATAATTATATATGTCTTTCTAATCTTTAGGCCATCACTATAGATACTTCTAACAAAACATTATAGTATCGCATTTACACCTCCTAAGGGGAGGCTGAAGTTGTTTTAACTACTGTTAGTATTAGCAAATGTATTCACAGGCACCGATTAAATCTTATCCACCATTTAAAAATTCAAAATTTGAGCTTCTTCAATAGATAAAGTCCATCAGATTCTGCCAGAAGTAGGATAGAATTACCAGAAAATCCATCTATCCCATACGGCCTGACCTAACCTGATTTCATGTAAGAATATTTCGATGGAGTCAATCCAATTCTGCCAAGAAATCCATCTATGCAGGAGCCGACCTAAACTGTCCAAGGCGGGAAATTCTTCAATGGACCGGGTCTATAAGTAAATGGTAGACCTTGTGGTTGAAAATAAACCACATCCCTTGAAAAATGAGATTGAATGAATTTAAAAATTCTCCAAGTCTGTTCATATCCCAGTCCTGATTATGCTTTAAGCATAAGAGAGTTACCAAACTTTTAGAAGTTATAGACTGGAATTACAGATAATTTTATGTACAATTAATGCAGAATGGGTCTCTGCAGGAGGTATGCTTAAATCATAAGACACCCACTAAGAATGTCCAGGCGGCAGCCAGCTTTACATGATAACATTTTGTGGAAGTAGGGAGGAGGACCTGAGATAAAAAATAGAGGTATCACTCTTCCATGTTGGGCGGAGTCTTTTCTGAAACCTACCAGTACCTACCAGCTTAAATTCCTAGACTAATGTTAGTTCAAGATTTGCGGTGGGTCTGTGCATACATCCTATTAGATTAACAGTGGAAGAGCCCATCTAAGAAGTATGACAGTACTAAGCTAATTACTATATTGTGATTCTATCATCCTGGTCCCAGATAAAATGCTATTATGCAACTCAACAGGGCTTTGTAAAGGTCTGAGATTCCCAAGCCAAAAAGTTTCAGAGACTTCATAGAAATTAGAATCAAGGACTTAAACAAGACAACTACAGCTCATACACCATTCCATTTCCTCTAATAACAACTCCAATCCTTGGTGCACGTTTATCAACCAAAGTTCGTGTTACCCCTGTAAACACTGGACTCAATTGTATTCTTCACTTCTACGAAGGAAAACTAAGAAAACCTATAACCAGTCCTATGCTTAGTTACTCATAATATCCATTAGCATTCTCCGTCACTTAACAAGGGATCAAATCCAGAGTAAAAGCTATCCTTACTACAATATCATCCTGATGGGATTCGTTTTATTCCAGTTCTACCCGTTCCTGACTTACAACCCTAGTGCGGACTTGCAGGCCAAATAAGCCCAAATACCATATATTTTTCATATTCTGTTAATTAGGTTAAAGGCCAGAGATCTAAAAGAAGAAAGCTAACTGCTAGATTCTTTCCAGATAATAAGGCTAGTAGGTTTATTAGGAACTTTTAATTATTTCAGCATATCTTCTAGAGATACCTAAATTATCTGTCAGGTATCAAGTATAAATAGGACCTAGGGCTTAACCCTAATCATGCTTATTATGTTTATGATGAATGAAGAATCTTTACCGTTGAAAATCGTGCAACCACCGTCAAAAGGCGAGACTACCTTGCGAGAACCCCTCTCTCTCTCTCTCTCTCTCTCTCTCTCTCTCTCTCTCTCTCTTGTAACGGCTTCTTCCCCTACTTCTCTATTTCGTGCCAAGATGACCTTGGAGACCGTTCCAACAAACGGATTGCTCAGTAATTCGTATCGTGAATTACCCTTGGAAAAAAAGATCTCAACACATGGTACCAGAGCAGGTTGTTCCTCTGGGACCCTGTCTGTTGCCGAGGCCGACGAGTCACAGGCAGAGCCGCGCACCAAAAAGAAGCTCCGACGGATTCAAGGTGCACTGGACGAAGTCCATAGCTTGCTGACGGGATTGGTGGATCTCGATCCGGGAGACGGCGGCGCAAGGGAAGAGAAACCCAATTCACCACTTTCCATGGGGCTGAATTCGGTTGGAGAAGGAGGAGCTAAGGAGGAGTAGGTGGTCGACGGGAGTAAAGGAGGCGAAGGGAGGCCTCAATTCGGTGAGGAGCCTCAGAATGGCGAATTGGAGCTCGAAATCATCTCCCATGGCGTCCAAAACCTTACGGGGCTATTGGAGAAGACTAACCATCGTGACCGGTTCAACCACCCGCTGGTCAAGCCATTGGTTCTGGTCCAGCCGGACGATCTGAAGCAGACCGATGAATCAGGAGAAGAGCGGAGCGCAAACTGGGCGTGCGAGAAGACGCCCCAAGGCGCGTGCAGCAGGGTACCGAGGGGACGAGCCATCTCGACGCGTGTCCGCGCGCGAGCACCAGGGACGGCATATGGAGGCGCGTGGCGGCGAGTGGTAGTGGTTAGGGGTCCGAGTAGTGCGTGAAGACGATGCAGATGTTTGTCCGTTGGGTAACGACCCTGGGGTACTTACTTGGAGGCTACACCGAACATTAGAGAAGGGACGGTCAATCTCACCGGAGAAGCGACACTAGATTCAAAACCATATAATTTATAAGTATCTTTGTTTAGGTCTGGATGTTAATAGGGAGATTGAGTTTTGTGGTGAGGAGACATGGTTCTATGAAAGAGAACATGTTAATCCTATAGGAGTAGTAGGTAGACATCAATCTTTGGTATGCACTGATATATGTTCTACGATTGATGGGGTCAAGAGTGTTGTCATTGATGAGCCTTATCCAAGGATATACACTGTTAGCAATGCACCTAAAGATAGAGAGAACATGGACAATATTGTCGAAGAGTCCATGGGGGAGAATGGTAAGTCTGGAAGATGTATGGAAGCAACAAAGATGGGAGAGTACTCTGTGTTTCTGTTTGGAAAAAGTACGACCTCAAGTGGGTGTGGAGTGCAATTGCTAATCTGGAACTTAGTAGATGTAAATCAAGTAGCCGAGTCCAATCATAAGGATAAGGAGCAGAGGAAGGAACATAAGTTGTCGGCATCAGGATGTACAAAGACACTGAGGCCTGAGGGCTAGGGTACAGGAAGGGTACAACTCCATGTGAGGAGAGAACCCGGAATGTTGGTATCCAAAGGACTGTAACTACATAGCTGATATCTACATTCTTGAGGGTCCAACCAATTCGATCATTGTGCAAGATAAATCCATTTTGACTACTTTGTTTGAGCCTAGTTGTTATAATCTGGGTAAGGATGAAGTATTTATATTGCTTTGGTTATTGGTACCCAACATGAGAGTTCCGGATTTGTCTGTGAACATACTCGTTATGGGGCTTGATCCAGGGGGTCATGGGAAGTCCCTGGAAGGAGGTGTTAGGAGGGAGAGGGTCTAGCTAAGTTGAACATCCCGGCCACTTATGGTGCTAGTATTTGATCCTCGAGGGGCTAGCTTAAGCGACAATGGTACAGGGTGGACATGGCCTTTCCAAACCAAGGGTACAGACTTGTGCAAGATTGAAATTAGGCGCGTAGAGGGACGGGTGGGACCATTCACACTGAGCAATGGCAAAGACGCTCCTAGCAATGGAGAAGAGTCTAAAGAGACTTGGGGACAAGTCTCGTCTCGAAGGGGCAGTAATGATGAGATTCGTTTTATTCCAGTTCGGCCCATTCTCGACTTACAACCCTAGTGCGGACTTGCAGGCCAAATAAGCCCAAATACCATATATTTCCCATATTCTGTTAATTAGGTTAAGGAGTCTTAGTTTGCCAGAGATCTAGAAGAATAAGGCAACTACTAGATTTTATCCAGATAATAAGGCGAGTAAGTTTATTAGGATATTTTAAATATTTCAGCATATCTTTTAGAGATCTTTGAATACCTAAATTATTTGTCAAGTATCAAGTGTATATATTAGGACCTAGGGCCTAACCCTAACCATGTTTATTATGTTTATGATGAATGAACATTCTTTATCGTTGAAAAACGTGCAACCACCGTCGAAAGTCGAGACTACCTTGTAAGTGTTTCTTCCCCCCCTACTTCTCTATTTTGTGCCAAGATGACCTTGGAGGCCATTCCAACGAACGGATTGCTCAGTAATTCGTATCGCGAATTACCGTTGGGAAAAAAGATCCCAACACATCCAAATGGCAACACCTTTCTACTTTCAGTCCCACTAGAAAGCTAAATGGTTAGATGATACGCAACTAGACACAAACCGATATCGATCCGAAATGATATGCCATACAAACTCATTAACATATGCCAATTACCAATTCATCAGGCATCAAAATAAACCCAATTTCCACACAAAATAAAACAATCGAAATAGCAAACCAATTTAACAATTACAGGCAGATTAATCCAATGAAATTGGACAGAAAGAAGCAAAAGATGTAGAAAATGATGAAACCTGGCATGTATGATCTTGACACTAGTCTTCATATTGGGCTGAGACCAATTATACGCCAAGGAACCCACAACTCCACTTCCCCACAAGGCCCCTTTCGACAAGACAATCGAGATCAATCATGAAATGAGAAAGTAACGCACAAAGCATACTGAAAAAGTTGAGAGAATTACCAACAGTACGAAGCTTGTGTTCGACGACCCATTCTCTAATAGATGCAATCTTGCCTTTCTCTTCTCCCATTTTGGCTAGCTTTTTTCTTTCTTGCTTGGTTGTGTTTAATGACTCATCACTCAGTGTTTTTCAAGGTTTCTAACTTTTAACACGTGGCTGGTTTATATGGAAAACGCAGAGTTGCAGACGAAACTATGGGCTACTGCGCTTCGTTATGCAGTAATGCGTTTCTTCCTCTTTTTAATGTACTGAGAAACCTGCTACTATATCAGTTTTTCGAGCCGAACCAAATATTTTAAAACTCGAGTTCAAATGTTAGCTGAGTTAGTTTTAACACCACTACCTGCTACATACCTTTGCAAATATTTACTTCATCCGTTCTATTACAAATATTGCAAATATATACTTCATCCGTTCCATTACAAATATGACGTTGTTTATACATTAAATATTTTTAGTTATATATAATTTAATTAAATAATTTATAATTACAATTTAGAATTAAATACAGTTTAAGAAGAGTTGTGCTAGTTTTTCCAGTTTCATTCTATTGTTTTCTCGTATACTTCTAGACTTCATAATACTTTAGCTCATTTACTTTCGTGTAATTTAATGATGATGACGAAAATTATATTTTACGAGAAGACATTGCCATTTAGTAATAGCTATTTTAGTTTCTAATGGAAGCTTTAAGTCTTCTATAATAACTAAAACGCAAGAATACATTAGCGTATTTAGTAATATCGTTGAATCTGATAATGAATTAAACCTTTTTAAGTTCAATTAGTGTTCGTTTGATTTTTACGGAAATGGTTAGTTGGAGATTTCCATGAAAATCATGAAGAACCGAATTTCCTCTGTTTTGAGAAGGAAATGTGGAGATTCCCATGTTTAATTTCTTATTTGCACAATCTTAACCGGGTTCTCTTTTTAAAGATTTTCATTGTTTGGTTTGTATGGAAATTGAGGGATTGAATTGTCTAGACAAAGAGTTGCCTAAAATACTCATCTTTAATAGTTCTTGGCCTTAAGCTTGTTTCAGAGTGTAAAGTCTATGAGGCCTAAGTATTGAGCCAATGTTGACATCTCCAGTACCAAATTAGTTGGCTTGTGAATTCAGAGCAACTTAGATGTTGGCCATATATATGAGTGGTTTGCAATGTGAAATTATTTTTCCCAATTAATTTGCGAAGAACCCTAGTTCCAAAATTGATGATCGTGAGTCGAGGAACATGGTCAAATGAGAGCAGCTCAATTGAAATACGAAATGTGAAATCTCTAATGATCGAATTTGAGTGGTGCAACTGTAAGTAAAAAGAACTGTGATCAATGGTGTTGATTGAGACGAGTTTCCTGAGCATCCATACTTAAAGTGTCGAAAAGGGCGGGTATGCTTCTTAATAATGTTTTTGATTGTGTAGATTTTGATTTATTATATAAAATATAAAAGGATATTGAATTAATTATCAACCGTTTAAAACTTTCCAAAGTAGTAGTAGACATCTTGAAAGCTTTTAATATTACCAACAAATTCATTTTTTACGCAAAACTATTAACGCATGTAATGTGTTATTTAAATGTGGGTATATACTATAAAATGGTAATAACTTAATAAATAAACCACACCATTCAACAATTGTTTATGTATTATAATATTATTAATGTTATTAGTTAAATATCTATATTTTTAAAGAAATATATCATCTTATAATATGTGAAACGCCAATATTCAAAACTTACACGATTAATTAAGTTATAGTATACACCCTCCATCCCGAATAACTTCATACATTAGGATTAATGCACAATTTTATAAGAAAAATTAAAGTAAAGTAATGATAGAATATAAATATTGTGAAAAGAAGTGCATTTTAGTGACAAAATGTGTAATTTAAGTGTAAAATTGAGATCGTTTATTAATTGTTGAGTGTGGGGTAATTCTCTTTTTTTAATAATATAATATAAAGTTTTATGGGACGGTAAAAAATAATAAATATATAAAATTTTGCGATGGAAGAAGTAAATTATTTTATTTGATAATATAAAACCGTACACATAACATCAAATCTTTACATATAGTAGGATTAATATGAGAATCCTAATTCAGCATAATACTATAATCTATAATTAAATGTGGCTTTTGCTACTTCCTATAATTCTTGTTGCTTTGTTACTTAATTAGTAGAAAATGAATAGAATGTTAGAATTGGTCACATACTTGATACTTGGTATAAAATGGTATTAATGTTTAAATGTTACTTTCATTAATCAAATTACTTATCACGTCATTTCCTCAAAATCTGATGCTACAATGGTGCCATACAGATTCACAAGAGAAACCAAAAACACAATACTTGCTCGTAATTGGAAATGTTTTTTTTGAAATTTCTACCATTTTTACATAAAATGAATTTTCGGTTTTGTAAGAGGAATTCCGGTTCAACCGATTTGGATGAAAACATTCTCACCTTTATTAGCAAATCAAATATGAAAATCTTTGACTTTCAGTTTACATTTCACATTTTCACAAAAATCAAACGGTACCTTAGGGTCTAGGTTACTGATCCCTATTTTAAAGCTGAGTTGACACAGTGAAGTTTCTGATTGGAGTAACGCACGCATTCTCCAATAAACTCAGTTTCCAAAGAATGCGTCTACCACAGTCAAATTCTCATCCCTGTTAGTTCGTTTCTAGGCTAAAGAAAACTGCGAGTTCCGACCACCTGCATTGCGAATTGACGAATTCCTTCGGCTACAATGGTTGAATCAGGTACCACCACCATAACATTACATTAATTACATTATATTATTATAATTATAATTCAGTTTTTTTGTCAAGAGCATGAAAGAAGTTATTAGAAATAGACTATTACGTTTTTAAATTAGCACTTGCGTTAATGAGATTGTATGACTGAGATCTTATGTTTTCAACGGTAGCTCTTAGCTTAGTTCGTTAGCTATAAACAAATTATAGATAAGTTGTAAAACTCATTTCAAAGATCAATCAATCAGCTCAGATCATTTTTAGAATTCTCTCCAGTTGTAACAGTTATCTATCTCTTAACAAACAATATAGCCTATCTCTTACGTAGTTAGCTTAGTAATAGCAGTTACGTTCGTAACATTTTTCCATACTTGTTTAAAATGACCTTATAATCCGTAGTGTTCACTTTACAAAACTATACAATCAAATAGCTATGCAGTGTATGCACAAAACAAATAACTAAATTACAAAAATATCGTTGATCTTCAGTTAAAATGGAATCCATCCCTGTAAATTTGGAACAAGGAATTTGTTAGTGTTAGCTAACCATTCATTTCCACTGGCAACTGTTGTACAAAAAATACCTTAATCTCTCCTTTTTCAGTGCCGCATATAATCATGTCATTGGCCGAGAGTAGGCTTGTAATCTTGCTCCCAGCTGATAGTCTTCCCACTTTGTGCTGAGTACCTCTCAACCATATCTGTCATCAATTGGAAAATGGTGAGTTTGTGCGCTGGATTGATCCCGACTGGGATATATGATTATTATCTAGAATAACTTGTGTTAGACGATCCAATGTTTAGAGTTTAGATGGGTGCAAATTAGAAGAATGCCTAAAACTTGGGTGGTATGGTTATTTATAATATTGAAGGTGGATGTATGAATAACGGAAGACAGGACGAGTAAGTCTCCTGAGGTACCAACTTTGCAGAGTTGACCTGAGAGGCCGACACACATTGTTATTATAGTCAGAAACATTGCATGTTATAACTAAGAACATCGATGTTATTGTAACATAAAAGGGATATAGAATGTTTAATCATAAAAAAATTCAGTATGTCTCTCTTTAATGCAGGTTGCCTCTAAGACTTTGTGATAACGGAATGCTTATGTGCCAAGACTATGATGGGTGGTCGTGTGCTTATCTCCTGAAGTGTAAGGTGTGTATAACCATTAGATCTTCTAATTCAAATTTGAATTATTTAAGAGAGAAATTATAAAGATGGAATTTATGTGTTGTGCTTATCTGATTAGAGAAAGCCTTACCAGTTCTAGCAGGATGTTATCAATACAAGTGCTAAAGCAGAAAGTAGGTCCTATTTGTCATATAAAAAAGTTAGCATAAAACTGTGTACTAGGGCTCAGTACCTGGATGCAATTCATTGATGTACTGCAGTTTAAGTATATGAAATCCTCTACCACTTCCATTGCATGTATACTTGCTCCCCTCTCTGGCATTATAGATACTTGAGGCGTCATGCCTTTTCTCCACTCCTGTATTTTTCCCAAGTGAGATACTAACTGTGGTAGCTATAGATGAATTACTGAATGGGCTTCTGATTACCTTCAGTTTTGAACCTTCAACAATTAAATTTGCACTATACATCCAGTCTTTGAATATAGTGACTGAGTTTATAGGCTTGTTCTGCATCCAGCTCTTTGAAGCTGCTTTAAGGACTTGATGTCTGTTGTTTGCTATCATCAACTCCTGGATATAATTTAAACATGACCAACTATTTTGTTTTGTGGATCTTTATTCAAATGAGCAAGTGTTTCTTAATGAACCTGGATACTTGAATCTGTGCAGCCAGCATAGACCCTTCCCTGTGAAACTCTTACACACTTCACACGTTTACTCTTGAAAATGTCTCTGGCTCCCCTTGATGCATCTATAACCTGAAGACGAAGATTTTTACTTAATCTCCACTTGCAACGAAGAAAGTTTTCTATGCATCTTTTGGTTCTTACCTTCAATTTATGGTTTTTCATTATGGCGAAAATAAGTTCGCCACTAGACTCTACACTTCTGATGGATTCCTTTGTTTGAATTTCTTCAATGCATTCGAGGATCCTTGTGAGCATTTGCCACATCTGTAAAAGAAATATATGGGGAATGCAGTTTTATGGTACTTGTATCTATTCAATGATTTCGCAAAGTGATATGTCAATTACCTTGATTGTTTTATCGGCAGAACCACTGAGTAAGCAGTTACCAGGTTCATATAGCGCAAAACATGTCACAGCCTTTTTGTGCGCCTTTGTATCCTGGACCAATGTTGCTTTCTGCCCCTTGATGTCCCACACCTGTGATGCAGCCGCATGTATACTCTTTTTACTTATTTTCCACTCCAAACAACCATTACTTTTACCACATTCCCAACATTCATAATATAAATCATCAAAAAAACCATAAGAATCTATATGCATCATTTAAACAAGTTGGATTGGTCCAATATTGCAATTGGAATGGGCATGGGAAGTAATCAATATGTTCAAAAGCTTGTCATCACTGAAAAAACGAACAATGATAAGTTGATACGTGTCAATCATGTTAGTTGTTACCTTAATAGAACCATCTTGATGTCCACTGTGTAGCTGCCCTTTGTAGTATACAAGTGCAGTAACTGCTCCACTGCTTTTGATACCTACCTCCAGAATTTGGCTATGAACACATGATATGCGCTGCACAATCCGTTCAATTGGTATTATAGCTTAGCTATTCGATGGCTAGTGCGCTTGGTATGAAAGTTAGTGGGATTCTGTGCCAAACTCACCCACTTATTCGGTTGGAAATAATCAGCTACTTTGAGTAATTCTTCAGCCATCCAGGTGACGCTGGACAGACGTCTCAATGATTCTCGTACTCCTTCAGATAAACTAATCAGTTTCTTCATACCTGCAATTAGGATCTCCATATCAGCACTATGTTGAACATTTTATCCTAATCCCCTTGAAAAGGTGTTGAGGGAAGAGAAATCCATGTGGGCTATATTAACACGCCTTCTACACTCATGTGCTTGTAGTGCTGGTCCACCATATAGGTCTTGGACCATGGCTCTGATGGCAATGTAAGTTTTGGTCCGGATGAGGGACCAAACTTAGCACACTAGACATAGTTCAAGATACCATACATATAGTTATTTACAATGCAAAATACATAAACCTTACCTCTTCCTGACGTGTAGTTAAAAATGCATAGGCATGCCAAGAGTCTTTCTTCGAGCTCCAAACCAGGATGCATATATTGTTGAATAGTATGCAATAGGATCTCACATGCATCGTGCCTCAGTTGCTCTGGGCCTTTCACAAGTTCGCATCCAAGCCAAGCAGTAGCTACAAGGCAGTCTCGTGATACTCTTTTCAGGTTACTCTTGAGTCCCTTATCTAATGCAGAAAACACAGGGGCTCCCTGATGTAATATGCGTTTTGCAATTTTGCTGGACCAGGTATCTATTCCAGCATCCTGTAATTAATCAAGTTTCTTCAAGGAACTTAAACATCTAAATTTTCTACCTGATGTAAACTTCATCTTTAATATACCTGAAGACTTTGATCAGAGAAGTCATAGTTTCTTATGACATTCTTGTGCTGTGGCAAGCTCAAACCAGTTTTCTTCACCAGCCATGCTGTTGTATATGGTTCCCCTGTCCAAGTGTAAGTACCACCAATATTTGATAAGGTGAATGCTGATAACGCCTGCATCACTGGTGCCTCGTCATATGTAAGTGACTCGAGGAGAACATTTACTGCCTCTTCCCTGTATATAGATTTTGCAGACGTATCTTCCTGCCAATGATTTATTTCCAAGTTCACAGAAATAAGTAAAAGATTAATCCAAGATTGGCACTTTAGTTAGAAGTAGCAAATATACCAGCACTTCCAACTGAAGTAACAAATTAGCTGCTAGGACTCTGTAGTCTGGATCTGAACTTTGAGTGAGGAGAAATAAAGTGCACATATTGTTTGTGCTTCCTTGTTTTTGTATCTGCTCCAACATAGCAATAGCTGATGACCTGGTAGAGTGAGAACATAAGATTAAGCTTCTGAAAATATCACATGTTTATTATTTATACTTATAACAAAGTTAGCGTACCGTGGCATTTGTAGCAGTTCATTGAAAAATTCCAGTGCAATAGATGTTGCACGCTTTTGGTTGCTCCAAAGGAAAGAAATGAAAGGTGCCAGTGGAGTAATTTCTGATATGTATTTTCTGCATTTTCCATCATATCGCATGCATTCGATTAGAATAGCAGCCAAAGAGATATACTCTTCGAGGTTATCTTTTCTTGGTACTTGCAGAAGTCTAGAAAGTACTCTTGGCGAGTTGATTGCAGCCAAATGCAAGCTATTTGTCTCGTTATCAAATGCAGTCACTAATACCTCAATGATCATCAAAGAAGCAGCTGGAGGTGTCAGATGCAGTGATGTTAATGTAAGATTGTTACTCTTTGATGCGCATGCCACTTCCACGAGACAAGGTAAAAGTTCCAGTGTCTTGATTTCCGAAGGAGATGGATTTATCAAATATATAAGGATAACAGCCTCGTGAACGTTACGTTTGAGGGCTGTTGCCAGATCATACAACTGCAATCCTTTCCTCTTGATATCATCTATGGCCGACTTATTAACCGTGACAATGGCCGACAGTATCGTTACTGATGTTCTGACCACCCTTTCTTGTTTGGAAGTTGAAATGGCGATGAGTAGTTGATCCAAAATCATATCCTTCAAGAGGGAATACTTCAATCCTGACTTACGGTTTAAGATCTCGTATATGGTTTTCATTTCCATCAAGTAGTCTTCATCACCGTTCCCTAATTCTTCTGTGAAGCATAGCTTCGAAATTATCTTCTCTAGTACTCCATTTTGTTCGGTGATGCTGTTTTCTTCAGAGTGTGATTGAACATCCAGTATAACAGTTCGGTTAGTAGAGGTTTTCTTCATTCTTGAAAAACTTTGATACCCATTAAGAGTGATATCTGTGGCATGATGATGCTTGTGAAACCTTTCTGTCTCGTCTGTGGAATCATTAGAATTTTGCCGATATGTTTTTCTAAGACCTAATGCCGAAATATTTGCATCAAAAAATGATGCTGAGAAACTCCTTGGCATGCATTGCATGTTCAATATTTCTTTAGTGTCTGGACTTTGCTGATCCCTTGAGGCTTGACGAGTAGATAAGGTTCTTTCTGGCTTTGGCCTAGATGATGAGGCTTCCAAGCTCCTGCCATTGTCATGAAAAGTCAGTATAAAAATTAATACCAATGCTCTTAGTTTAGTAAGTTTGTATTTGATTGCAAGAATGAATCACCGTAATAGTGAATTGAACTGTTGGTTTGCTTCTTGTCGGTCTCCCATGTTAAGTTTTCCAGTTCTCACCAAAGCCATGGACTCTTCTGCATAATCCTAGTTTAGCAATATTAAACGACAGTTTGCTTTAGATAAAAGCATTAGGTAAGAAAATATTATTCTGAGTAGTCTAGTTTTAACATGATCCTACGTTTACCTGTTGCATATATTCTCCCAATGAAGTGGTCCTGTATGAATGAAGAGAAGAAGTTGGAGTATCCGGCTGGGACTCGGACTCTGTTAGAATTTCTTTTAAGCACTTGATATGTGATTTTTGTTTAGTTTCTGTACTGCAACTCTTGTCTGATATGTGGGTTTCTAACTCTGGTATAGTAGTACCCACAATCTCTTGTTCCATTTCATCTTTTATATTTTCACGAGCATCTGGAGGCTGCATTTTCTCATACTAGACTGGTTAATTTCAAGTATTAAACATAAATGGCAGAATAGTCTAAAAGTTCCTTGCAATGCGTTTAAGCCAAGTTTGCTGGACTTACATTATGATAAATCCTTAGTTCAGACTTGCATGAATCCGGAGGCTTTATTGTTCTGGATTTCTGATAACCGTTCCTGAGCAACAAAGGAGATGAGATATTTATATCAACTGCTAAAGTACTGAGGGGCTCATTTCACGCCCCCCAACCCCACTAGGGCCAAGGAGTGCTTAATACACCAGTTAGTCCTTTCTATTAGTTATAACTATGAGACGCATGTTAGAATGTACGAGAGTGTTATACCAATATCTTTTGCTTGTGCATCATATAGTATTTAATTGGAGAATGTTAAGACACTACATACTTATCCTTACTAAATTCATGTCTAGGAGAGGCTTGCGCAACGGTAAATTACTCCACTCATTATTGGTCAGGGTCGATTTGAGGCATAGAAAGTAGAAACAACCTCTTTATCTAAAATGCATTATGCTTATCCCCCCTCACCCCACCCGCACACACAATTTAAACATTTTTCTAGTTGCGTCATATGCATAAAAGTGATGTCAAATTTTCATGGAATTTTCAACTTGAAGTTCTTATTTTGTGAACTGGTAAACGGCATAAGCTTTTCTTCAGGCTATCATGTTAATGATATGAATACAGTTATTAAATGCACATGTAGAATTATAACTGGATTGTAATGAAGCTTATTAGGATGCAATTACTTAACATGTAATAGTGAACTCATACTGAGTTTAAGCAGGAAACTTACAAGATAGACTGTGAGTGGTCATCAGCCAAAGTACTCTCATCGCCTCCATTGGTAGACATGATTTGATAATACATCAACCATGGCTTATATCTTCTAGACATCCACCTCATTGCATCCTCTACGACGTTATCCTCTATCTCACTGAATGACATTGCATTGAATTTTTTACTGTCAAATTTCATGACCTTGTGCTTTTTGAACAGAGAAAACATACTCTGGCAAATTCCTGGAGCAAATTCTGTGTACACGAGCCGTGGATCGATCAAAACTGCCTGAAGAAAATGCATAGCCACTTGCCACTCGTTTTCCCTAAGCATTTCAACCATAGACAGGTAAAAGTATGACGAACAGATTAAATAACTGTTATGAATTCCCAATGTTGTCCCGTTTTCATCCAATGAAGCAGGGACTTGAAGCATTTTTTCCGAATTCTCTAGACCTTTTGCTCTCTCATTCACACATTTCGCTAAAACCGCCACTTCAATACCGTCCATACCCCAGTATAAATTGGACAGAACCGAATGCTCAGAGAATTCGAAAAATTCTTGTGCTTGCTTTTTGAGCTTGGAAGTGCATTTCAGCTTCAACCCTTGCAGCCCTTCTGTTTTTACGATGATTTCTTGCATGTGTGTGTTAATGAGACTGACTAGTGAACGTACTGACTCGAATTCTAGTTTCTGATTTTCATCAGGAAAGTCGAACGAATCTTGAGGATGAGGGATAGAGGCCATTGGTTTCAACTTTTAAGAATGAGTGAATTTTTTCGACTATTACAGACGGCTATCGTGTTCTACTTACTGAACAGAGTCCGTGACAGTTAGACATGGAAGCATTTGGACCTCATCAAGAAGAAGCTAAAAGATGGCTTTGTAGTACTGTATGGTAGATAAGAGAAGGAAAAAATGCAGTTAATAATGTGTGTTTGTTATGCTATGGTTTTAGTGTTCCTGTGAACGTTGAAGTTCAGCAGCACCTCTCGTGACTTGTGCAGGCCACTCCAAATTATATGTGTACCATGAGCCAAAAAGATTGCTACAGACAAGAAAATTCGCTGTTCAGACCTTCATATGCGAGATAGTGTTTTGTTCTTTACAGGTTAACTTTTACTATGTTATCTGATCACACACTTTACAATTTGTTGAAATTGTTTTTCTTGCTATGGACTTGAGTGGATTTGTTGTTAAATTAGCTAGTAGTACCTTTAATATATAGTATTGAACTGTTACTAATTTTATCCAAGTGTAGTGCAATTATTGTCACATGCTGCCATGTACATCATTAAAGTATTATTAAGTTGCACAAACTGTAAAGTTAGTATGCTTTTCAAATGAGTGTAATGCTGTATCTGGTATGGCGGTTATACTTCTTAATGTAGATTAGTATTTACTACCATATAAATTCCGATATATACCTACCTTTGTTTGTGATGAAGAACCCCACATTTAATATACAATATTATAGTACTCTCGTGACTTTTACAAAAATTTAAAGTTTCACAAAATTCTGATATATACTACCTTTGTTTGTGATGAAGAACCCCACAATTAATGTACAATATTATAAGACTCTCGTGACTTTTATAAAAATTTAAAGTTTCACAAAATTTTATAGTTAAACAATATTAATAATGTTTCATTAATGAATATGCATATAAAAAAATCCGTGTTCCTGATATTATTTCAATGTTAGTTAAAATCTTTAGTATATAATTGTAATAAGGTATAGGAGGGTGTTCACTTAATTAAAGATATTGGTTTATGTAAATGAACCAAAAATCCCCAACATTATATGAGACCAAAACAAGATCTATTACTGCATCGACTGTCACAGACAAATTCAGCATATAGAGAATGTAAATAGAATTATGGCACAGATGTTACAAAATTATTTTACTTTTCCAATGATTAGTTTTCAGAGATCTGCTTGCTAGTTGTATTCACTAACTTATTCTAGTAGAGCTTCATCCAAGAAATAACTACCCATCTACTCGCTCTCAGTCCATTTTCATCTACTTTTTACAAACTTTTTGTTTATTTTTTTGAGAACTTACTTTTTACAAACTTTACACATGTATTATTGAAACTAATTTGGACTTTTTAAACTGTCCGTCATACTTTTACCCTGCCTAACAACTAATTTATATCTAAAACAGTAATATGTCATTGTCATATACCTAATTGTATAGTTATAACCTAATTTGCATAGTTATATTTGGGATGGTGGTATTACCTTAATTTATATTCATCACCTGCTCCTCTGCCTTTGTATTGACATTGCTCACTCTGGACGAACTCATTTCAATGCCGATATAGTGCACATGTTTCTATCGTTTTACCTCTTACTTGAATAATTCTCTCTCCTTAGACGCCCTCTCTATTGATCATCAGTCCTCACCCTTTTACACCCGTAATTATGCTTTAGATATTGTCATGTTAAAAACATTAGTCCTCAAATAGTCCGTAATATGTCACACAGTCCTTCATCTTTCGAATCAATATGATGTGCCTTCTTGTCTTCCACAATAGCCTCATCATCGTATTTCCAACGCCGCCTGAGGCTCCAAAGATCGATTTAGCAACAAATTCATGCGTAACCGAAAAATACTTCATATTTTTTACTAGGGTGCTCGTATGTCTTTCCACTCCATATGAAACGATGCTACGTCTTGTTAATCGTTGTACTCTCATCATGATTAAAAGAGACAATGGAGTTCCACAACAAATAATTCATAGGGGCAAAGCTCTAGCAGGTAGGAACCCCCCAAAATGTTATTGATTGGGGAATATAATATATAAATACAAACTTTATTAATTCTATTACGAAGTCATAGTTGATCTTACCGAGCCCCTTAGCCTAAATGTTGCAAGTCAAACTTACCCAAAACCTACTTTAGTAGAACGTTAATCAATATATTCAATATTTCCTACAACTTTGTTCATTGTCCAAAGTGCTTTGTTGATAGAAATAAAGTTCATACTTCACATTTAATCTATTGATAAACAAGTTTACAAGTACATCTCTTGAAAATGTCCACATAGACACATACCGGACATATGCTAGCTAGTATGGCCAATGACATATGAAAGGATATGTGTCAAAAGTGTACGTTGAATTTGTCCGTTAATGTAGCATACATGCTATGCTACGTATTGAAACTAATACATTTGTATATTTGCTACATTTAAAAGAGTATTGATATGTGTCCACATTTGCAATCTACATTTTCTCCATCTCAATTAATGTCTTCTTGGTTCGGTCTAAAAATATCAAAGTCTTATGCTAATCTTCTGACATCGAAAAATAAAAGTTCATAATTCATTTTTCAACTTCAACTACGATACGAACCGATCCAGTAAGTAAGCCGGATTTGGCAAACATGTAAAGTTGATGTGCTTGACCGGCCCATCACGAAACCCAGCCCATTTATCATGTTTTATAAATATAAATATTTTATCCAACCATTTTCACCACTGTAGGTAGCAGGCAAAGCTTGCTCCTCCACTGGGTTCTCACTCAGTCTAGATCTCTTCTGCTCCTCATACCGCTAAACCTCGTCTTCTCACGATATCTAATACAGGTACCAATCGGATCTGATTTATATCTTCCTTCATACTCAAACTTGCTTTTCTGCTCATCAGATCCAGCTCTTAGATCTGTGCTCACCATTTCTCATGAACTTTTTTCTTTGTTTGAGAAATATTTTGGTAGATCTACATGAACATGTGGTTTTTGCTAGAGTTGAGTTATGCTTAAAGTTTTTCTTGTTCAATAGTGCTTCATTTTGCTTATTTTTCTTGCTTAGGCTAGTTAGCTTTGCAATGAGTGAGAGTATAACGATGTACTCTGGTTGTTATTCAGTTCAGCTTTTTTTAACAAAATAAATCTTACTTCAACTGGACTAGAAATTTCACCTGTGGAAAATAAAGTATATTATTTGCCTTATTGGCAACTTAAATTGATTCCTTAACTTTCATTGAAATAGAGTTGTGAAAGAACAATGATATGCGTAACCTGAACTTGCATTGAAAGCATATTATTACGTGTTTATAGGCCCGTACCTATATCTGTGTTGGTTTGTCCTTGACTTGTGGAACAACAATTGTATTTGTTAGTATCTGTAGCTCAAGGTACGATGATTTTGCAGGTTTTTGAAGATGAGATCTACAGAATATCTACACCTTTGAATGATCAGAGACTTGTGATCTATCCATCACTGGCGTGCTTGGATGATGATATGCTGGTTATGATATATCTTTGGCGTGATGATATAATTTGTTATGGAGGATAGAATGTTTTACTAGTGTCATCGATTTATACTAAGCTACTTCATGGGTGACAAATTGATTTCTTTGTCATGGATTATTTCCTATAAACATTGAGATGCCACCTTGACAACTGATTTGCTTTGTGGGCTGCTGGAGGATTTATGCGAAAAATGATTTGAAAGAGCTTGGATTTTGTTTTACAAGTTCAAGGATATTATTTGCAATAACTTTCTAATAGTTTGTAAGAGAAAGACTTGTGGTGAAGTTAAAACATATTGGTTTTTAATACCATGTTTGAGTTGTGCAGAAAAAAGTTTTGCCTTCCTTACCAATTGCATAAATCTGTTTGGTATTGTATACCTGAGATGTTTTAGCTTCACCATTGGGCTTTGTTTTATGAACTATTATGAAGTTTTTGTCGATGAGATCCTTTAAGTTGTCTAATGACTTCCAAGCTCTTTCCTGACATTTATCGCATGAATCCTTCAGCAATCCACAAAATGAATGAGTTTTCAAGGTGGGATCTCCGTTCCCGTCCGGAGGAAGTATTTATGTTTGAGAATTCAATCTCTAATCACACGTCGAGTTTAGTATTATCATTTGTGTAATAAAGTTGTGTACAAGGATGAATTATGTTTGATTGATTATGAACCAAATTTATGGACCTCTCTATGAGTTATTCTGCAAGTATTCATATAGTTTGTGGAGATTAGTTGTCGGTCTGGATTATGTTGCTGCTATATCATTTAGGAAGAGGTTTTGCATGAATACTTGCAATATAATGAGTAGAGAAAGAGCCATTCAACAGAGCAAGCACAGATGCAATGCTGCATAGAAGCTCCAGTCTAAATTGTTCAGATTGGAACAAATTATAAGAGTAGCAGTTTCTGGTTTCATGTATGCACCAACAGAAAACTTGATTAAAACCAATATTCACTGGAATGGACCAGAAAAGTGACTTGCTTGTTCCATCTCAACTAGACTGATGATATTCCAAACTTAAATCGATCTGACATACTCCCTTCGGTCCATTCCCTTTGGATCATTTAAAACATTCCTTTGGATCATTAAAAAATTTATAAGAGGTTACTTTATTTAGTATAATAGAATAATGGTTTATATGGATTTAGTTAGTATTAAGAAAATGATAGAATAATTATTTATGAGTTTATTTAGTATTAAGTAAAAATAATAGAATAATTGTTATGTGGGTATTATGTTGGTAAAAAAGATTGTTATTGGATGATAAAGTTTTGAGAGTTCCATACAAAACGATTCAGTCACACAATTAATATATAATAATATACAATTTACAAATGTACAAAAATCACAATTTATATACAACACCGCAAAATTAGTATACAACATTGCAGGTTAAACTTGAACTTTCATAATTTTTTGTAATAAAAAATTGGTTAGTGGGATAAACATTTTTTATTTGTAGGTTAGAAAGTTTCTAAGACCATGATTATCCATGATCTTCATATCCAACCCAACTTTTCACTATTCCAATAAATAATTAATTTCTATTTCATCCTTACACCCACCCAACCTTTTAACATAAATCAAGTTTATCCATGACCCTACCCACCCATCCATTTCATTTAATATAATTATTTTTTATTATTATCACGGAATATTTATAATACTCAAAATTAAATATAATATTATAATACTCAAAATAATTATAATAATTGAATATAATAATTAATTATAATGAAAAAATTCAAAATTCAAAACTAGTATAATAATCGGATGAGTAATGTGTGTAAAATGGATCGTTTAGATCATTTGGAGAAAATTGATATGAGATATGTAATTGGGGTTTAAGAATAAATATGAAAGAGGAGTATTTTAGATGTGTGTAAAATGTAGAGATATTGATCTCTATATATAGAAGTTGAAAATTTAATAAGTATTAATTTTTTAATAAAAGATATTAAAAAAGATAAGTAAATAATAAAAAAATTGAACCAATAGGTTGGGGACAAGTGTCCCCAACCTACTTAAATAGTGAGTCACCACCGAGGGCGGTGGTGGCTCAATTTGAGCCCCAAGGTCTTGGGGATCAAATGTCATGGTCCTTTATTTTATTTTTTTTGAAATAAAGGAAGGCCCACTGCCTTTTGGATGACAATTGCATTGATAATCTTCGTCTAATATAACATAAAAAATAAAAAAAAGTTATGAAAATTTTCAAGGTATTAAAAATAATCCGCCGTAATGGCACGAATTAATTGTTGTCCAAATACAAATAACAATGTGACTCATCCATGGTCCGAATGTGACAAGAAGTAAGGCTCAGATTTATCAAGAAATTGTGAATACATTATAATTTATAGTACTGCATGTAAATGATTTAAGGAAATGTGATTTAAAAAAGTTGAATTGTCTATTATTCATATTCTACGTTAGGCTCTATTCTATTTAATAAAAAATCACTTCAATTTAATTTAATCTTATATTGTTCACCTCTACTTAATTATAATTTATATTAAGCTCTATTTTATTTAATAGAAAATCACTTTTAATTTAATTAATCTCATACAATTCAATTCTATTTAATTATAATTATATTACACTTCAATATCATTCAATATCAATTTCAGTGGAATAAAACAGAAGTCTAGGCTATCTTTTAACAATTATTACATAAGTTTCTTTTCACAACTTATACAAAAGTTTGACTATCATTGTTTGCCTGCTCTTAAAAACATGACATGAAATGACATTTCTCCAACTTCATTCCTGTTCTGCGGGACATTGATCATCATTTAAGTCAGCACATATATCAATGCAGACTTTAACGAGCAAAATTTGAAGACCCAACTGCCTACAATGGTATGTACATAGACAACTCGGTAGAGGAAATAAGAAATATACTGCATTACTAAGAAAATAACAAAATCCACAAGGAAAGTATCAGAAGCATCCTAACAAGAATGCCTCAGGGAATTTGTAATGTGATAGCCGGAAACTGTAACAATCTTTCTGCAGTAGCACTCAGGAAAATTTAAACGCTTGCTAATAGTAACAAGTTACTAACTGCATGGAATCTTGCAGGTGGATCTAATCCATCTAGAATGATCCTGTTCAATACTCCATCTTTATGTATGCCCGCAATATATTATCTGACACAATTACCTACAAACCCGTCTGTGGATGCAAACGATCTCACTGATACATGGCAAGAAAAGTGCCAGTTAAAAAAATAAGGCTGTCATAGCAAGCCTAACAAAGGCTGGATCAGGAGGTAGAAGCCAGATCAAAGTCTTCTCTATCCACAATCCAGCTGAATCTAGGTGTATACAATTTATAGCATGTATACTCTCACCATCATGGAGCAGGAGAATCCACCGGTGAAATCTGCTCAGAGAAGAAAGCAAACTGTAAATAAGACCAGGCAATCATTTTATGTGAACCCGTATGGACACGCAAAAATAGTACTAGACGGAACTTGGAATGTAGTCGTTGAGTGGTTTCTATTAGATACTCAAGTAGAAAGTGCTGACACTTGGTTTTCAAGAAATGTACTTTTACTCTTTTAGTAACATCATGGTACTTTTACTACAGTCTCCAAGTATAAATATATAACACCCAACTTCAGCTCATACAAGTTCATAACATCTCTGAAGAACTACAGAAAAAATATGCATGTTGAAGTCTAACATACTCTAGAGACTACAGGGTCATTTCAGAAGTTAACTGGAATCCTGTTTGCACAATAAAAGAGGACCAGAGGTTACTGATTCAGAATGTATATCTGAGAGAGAATAGATCTACTATATTCCTCAACCCTGTGAAAAACGACATGAAGATATTTCAAATTTTATCAAAGGACAAATAAATGGTCTCACTAATTCTTCTGAAGCCAACCTAAATAACGAGGCTTCTATGGATCAGATTACTCAAAAAATTAAAAATGGGATAATATCAGTTTATCTCTGGGCTCAAGCTAGGAAACAATGTGAAATCACTAGTATTTATAGACTGGCCACAGTTTCATAGTAACAAGTATTAATTTGTACTCCAAACATCTAGTATCAATTATGAAGGTCCAATACTCCAATTAGAACGGTAATGTAATATTTGCCTATTCAACTTGAAACAGCATGATTTTCTTGGGATTGTGAAGTGGAGCCAAGTTTACTTACAAATCACAGCCAACAAAGATGTTATTATCCTAATCAATCGGTGCAGGCTTTGTGAGATACAAAGCAAATTCACCTGGTCAAGAACTTCATTAGCCACTAGGTAATTCGTGAAATGGTTATCGTTGTGAATCGATCACTAACTTAAGTTGGTGTTTGCATTATTTGCAGTCATTACTCATTACATAAACTGTTGCTCATGGGTAGCATATTTTCCAATAACTTTCCAGTTTAAATCAGAGAACTCAAAACAAGCCTACTTTTTTCAAGCCATCAAAAGCTGCAACGAAATAAATGTGGACTTCATGTATAAAGGGCAAACTAGAACAGAATATTGAAAACTTATTGTTTGGATAGAATTCCAGTTGAATAGCCTGAACTGGAATCAAGTTATTTGTACACAAAAAAACTCAATTCAAGTTGAGACAATTCAACTGGAGTTCTATCCCAAACAATATGTAATAGGTGAATTCCGCATCAACAAATATATTGGTCGCTGCTAATGATTCTTCTACAAATGTAATAACTCTGTGAATTGAGCACCTATAAAGTACCGAACTAGAGCAAAATATTGTAAAAGTAGTAAATATATAATTTTCCAGCTGCAAACCATGTGTCTTATTAGCTAGGATGTGGAGTTATACTCCCACAGTAGCTAATTATGTACAGCGAAATCAAGCATTTATCAGAACACAATCTACAACATGCAGATATATGCATTTTGAGACCAAGGACCAAGAAATTTCGATTTCTTATATCCTAAAAATTGTAAAGCTTTGGCCTTCCTGAGGCCATAAGATGCAGAGTACAACCTTAGCCACCCAACTCTTCGAGCAAAGTGCAAAGAGGTGCTTTGGGACAGAAACAATTAAAAGTACGACATGGGTATATAATGAATTTAACTGTATGCCAATTCAAGCCTAAAGACAGTCTCCTTTTGGGGCTTACTAAAATGAGAAACTTAAGATAGAAGGCTTTGTTCTATTACGCCACCTCCTTTAGCATCTCTTTGCTACCAGAAGAGCTCAAAATCCCACTTTGAGTTCAAATCGAAATATCATGAAATTAAGCACTAAATTACCCTGCCCCCTTACCGTGTTTCCTTGTTTTTATGATAAATTTTCCATGACGGATATCCTTTCTAATCTGCTATAATAATAAGAATCATTGATATGGCATATATTATTATCTTGCATAAACTACTCCAATTTATCTTGGTCCTGTAATGTTTCACTCTAGAAACGTAGGGGAAATTCCTGAAGATCATTGGGTATTAGGAAACTATATTTGTTTCGAGATTTAATCTTTACGTTTTAGAAGGATTCTAGTAGAATTATATTCCTTGGTATTTAGTTTCCTAGCATGATGATTTTCATTCACTTTTTCCTGGTCAATTTGTCCAAAACTATGGTGTTTGATTCTGCTTTGTGCTTGCAGTTTATGGCATCTCTAGTTAGAAGTAGCCAAGTATTGTACTTGTGCAGAAAACTAAGTGGTTTACAAAAGAAATTATGAGTAGCTATTAGCTAATATATTAATTCAATCACCTTTTAGTCACCGTGACAATGAAACTACACATGAATCATAAGCATTTTGCTATCAAAACAAATTGTGTGCAGCTTGCATCCTTGTCTCCATGATATTGCTACCCTAGCCGTGTCGAACTAATGCTACCAAATACAGAGTAGTATCATTGTTTCCATCCAGCCTAGCAATGCAAACGGAGATTTGCATGACAAATGAATGAGTCACATGGTAAATTGGAAAGATTCGTAAAATTTGGACCATAGCTCTTTCTTGAAAAGGTCAATTAAACACTCGAAAAATGGGAAGACATTAATTGCACGAATTAAAGGCACACATATATAGTGTATATATATATATATATTAGAATATCTTGAGCTCACCATCATGCCGCCAAAGACTCAAGCCTGTCACAGTGAGGAGTGGGAAAGTGTCTGTTCCAGTGACGCCTCTGCATTTCCATATGACAATAGCGTCCAAGCATATGCTTATAATCCTTTATCACATTGTTCTCAACTTCATGTCGATTAGGGCTCCCAACCGGATAGTTCTCATCAAATGCAGGTGACTTCACAAAAAATTCTACCCCATGGTTCTCTGTTGTTTTCTTAAATTGATATGAGTAGTTCTTCTGCAAGGAGTACTCTGGCTCTGAAAATGGAAGATAAGCAAGCAGAACAATTATCAAGAACGGTAGCAATTGAAGAAGCAGCATGATATTAGGCCCACCACCACCCGTATCATCCCTCTGCTGTGCATTAGCCGTTCTTGCCCTGTAGACATGAGCATTCCTAAAGGGATCTTGTCGAGCCCCAAAGAATGCTCGGAATATCTCATCTGGATCAAACTCATCATCATAGAAATTATTCCCGGCTGTTCTCCGCCTTCGCCTCGTAGCATACTGCTGACTGTACTCAAACTCGTCAACTAAACCAGTCTGATCATATTGCCTCCTCGAATCACCATCACTCAAACATTTAAAAGCCTTGCTAACTTTCTTAAACGCCTCCTCAGAACCCGGAGCCTTATTCTTATCCGGATGAACTTTCAATGAAAGTTTTCTATACGCCTTCCTAATCTCCTCAACCGAACAGCTCTTCTCCACACCGAGAATGGCATAGTAATCCTTCTTAACCCTAATCTGCTTCACCAAATGCAAATGCTCCTCCGTATAGTTCCTCTCCGCAGCAGAACCACCTTCACCATTAACCACACCAGCACTCTTCACCTTATCAACATTCTTTGAATCACTCGACGGACCAGCAGAAGGCGAAGAATCGAGATTCTCCGCCTCCGCTACGAGATTGTCAAGAGGCAAAGTATCATTAAGACGACGCGCAATTCCAATGAATTTAAGTGCCCTCTGCTTATTCCTAGCTGCAATTGCCTCTTTGGCAATATTGATACATCTTAGTGCCTCATCTTTGTTACCTTCCATGATATACTAGAAGGTACAAACCCTAAAAAATCCTATCCCCTTTGGTTGAATGCCACGATTCTGTAAAAATCACTACCTGCAATTCGAGTAACCATTCAACATCAACACAACCAATCTAAATTACCTACTTATAAACGAAACTCATCAATTTCAATCAAAATCACTGATATGAAATTCAATACACGAAGAAAGAGTGAAGAAAATGAAATTGATCAATTGACAAGTGAATTAACTTGATTATGAAAATCGAAAGTACAATCAGATGAACAAATTTGAGTACATACCTTGGAATTATGAGAATCAGAAATCCCATCACGAGTCCACAGAGAGATGGAGAGAGTGCGGAGAGATCAGACCAGACGCGAAGTGTAGGTAGCTGAGACTCCCGTACTAAGCACGTATGGCTGCCAATTGGAATATGCCACGTAAATGTGTGTTTTTAATTTTTGGTTTTATTAACTTTTACAGTATAAAAACGTAAAAATAATGTCACGTTTGAGATAAATGATCAGCGTCACATATTCAACTACAAACACTATACAACATATGGTTTCAAGATAGATTATAGTATATAACTGGACACAACGAGAAGTGATCATTTGCCAATAAATAATGTTGAACTGGGTTAGAGAATGGCTCGACATCAATTTTGTCACTGATTGTTAAATACAACGAATTATATAGATCTTTACATTGATGAACTAATCATGTCGTTATTTAAATTTGATTTTTTTTTAGGTCACCGACGTATGCAACCGATCTTAATTGATTATTTGGGCTCGTGTAGAGGGGGTACGTGGGTGAGAGAACCATGTAGTAAAATAAGGAGTACAAATTTAGTTCATTTGATAACGCACATTCGATTAATCACAGATATGAGTCGTTTCTGGAATTTGCTCACCTATCTCCACAGTCCACACCGCAGCTGGCCGCCAGTGATGCTCTACTTTATCCATTTTATGCATCAGTTGTGGCAATAGAAAGCACGTTGAAATTGGACGATGAGCAGTGGCTTGCTTATTGGATTCTCTACTCTTTCACCACTCTCATGGAAATTGTCCTCCAACCAGTTCTTGATTTGATACCTATATGGTACAGTATGAAGCTAGCATTCATGGCATGGTTGGTGCTACCACAATTTAGAGGGGCTGCTTTCATATACGAGAAATATGTTAGGAAAAATCTGATCAATAAATATGGAAGGGCTCATTTTAACAAGGGATCAACATCTTCTCCTAATGGCAAAACCAAAGCCAAGTTCGTCGACTTCGTAACTGGCAAAAAGGGAGAGCACGAAGCTTCCCATTGAGGATAATGGAGGATGTAAGCTTCTCACTGAGGATAATGTGCCTTTTGAGTGGACTTAATTGATGGGGTCTCTTTTTTTTTTTTTCTGGGCTTCTTCTAGTAGTATTTTGGCTGGTATGTAACTGGGAAATTTGGAGTGAGACCGTATTTGTACAATGGCTTCTAGCCTTCGAATGACTCTTTTACTGTAAAGGCCGCGAAAATTCGGTACGCATTAAAAAAATTTCTTAAAATTTTAATTCTAACATTTAAATGGAAGCATGAATATTCAAGTTAAATTAAAATGTTAAACGTCGCGCGAAAACGTCAAGAAATTAGTAACGAGCAATAAAATAATAATAAAATAATGAAAATAAAAATATTTATTTTCTTTTTGGTACGGCTTAAGTTCGACTCAAGGATCGTCCAGGAACCAGTTTCGTAATATTCTGGAATTTATTCGTGAGCCGTTCGGGATCCAGAAGGTACCAGATAAATATACAAGTCTACAAAACATACAGTAGACTCAATTGAGTCTTCCCCGTTACTCCACCCAAACCAAACCGTGCCCAAGCTCCCATTTTTTGCAAATTTCTTCCGCCTTCTTCTCCGGTCCGCGCCCAATTCTTCCTCGCCGCGCTCCTCGCGCCAACTGCTCGTGTCGGAGCCAGCCAAACCGTGCCAAGAACCGCCAACCTCGCGTTGGAACCGCGTGACCCCGTGCCAAGCCGATCGATTCTGCCGCGAACCGGCAAGCTCGAGCCAGAGCATGCCAATCAATGCGTGGCTCGGTGGAAGCGAGCATGTTTGCCGTGTGTCTTCACCTCCGCGTGCCATATTCTATCTCCAACCGTATATATATCGGCTCCCAGTGCCAAATTCGTTCCTCTCCTGCGCCTTCATCCACAATCCGAGAGCTAGAAAGAAACCAATTGCTCAGACCCGTTTGCACCTCAATTCCATTTCTTCCCCTCCTTTCTACTCTCACCTGCCTCTGCCACCGCTCGCCACTGCTGCCGCCAACACCTCTCAACCGGAATATCTCTTCGTCAGCCCGGTTAGTCTCGTTCGACTAATTACTTTATTTATTGGGACAGGAAAATGGATACACTGCATTACTCGTAGTTGAAAGACCAACCTAATTGTAACTGCTAGTTTTGAATTGCTTCTGCTGATAGTTGGTGGCTGCAATCTAGTGTACTATAGTTTAGAGTAAGCTGTTGATCACCTGTTAGCTACCACTAGACTAGTTTATGGTATACTGCTAAGATAGGAATGGGTCTTGTAAACTGCCGTGGTTGTTGATTGATGATGTAGTGGTTGGGTAATGATATACTGAGAATTGTCTGTTGATGGCATACGGTATTGCTTAGTCTATTGTAATTTATGAAATTTGTGGTTAGTTGGTATATTGTAGAATTAAGGTTGGTACAAACCGCAGTGGATTGTTGATGGATGTGTAGTGTTGATTGTTGGTGTCTGGCTAGTCTAGGAGTAGTAAATGCCGAGATGGGAATGATAGTAGGGAATTATAGCATAATGCAGATCGTTGGATTTGTTGATTTGAATGCCGCAACTTAGTAAATGGAATAAGGAAAATGTATGCGAATAACTAGATACTACAAGCAGTTGATTTCACTTGGTCAATATGGTTAGTGCCTACTGTTGGGTAACTGTTGGTATGATGACATTAGCTGGTGGTTAGGCTATTGAACGAAAAGTGATGGTCATAAGTAGCCTAGTGTGAATACTGTAGAGTTAGAGGAACGTTAGTACGTTACCGCTAGTGGCATTGAAGATGCGAGATACGAACTTGCTATTTCCTTTCCATATGCATCTAATATAATCGACCACAGTAAATGAAACAACTGTATAAATAAGAGATGAGCGTTGTAATACTGGAAGTATAAGACACTAAAATACAAGGGTAGGTTCATTCGGATAACGTAACGAAGGAAGGGATAGGGATTAACGAATACATGGTAGTATAATAAGTGTGAAGGAGTGTAAGATGCGCATAATCATACCAATAGCTAGTGTACATGAAACCAAATAGCATTGTTATGTTTGTGATTACGACGTAGTGGAACAAGGTCGTAAGATAATAGAGGAAGAAAAGAAAGTAATGTGGTAATCGCATAAAGCGTACTAAGTTAGGAAAATGAGATGAGTAACGAGGAAAGAATTATAGGAAGTGGTGGAACTAGAAGTATTATGTAAAATCGTGGAAACTAAGTAAAGCTAGTAATATGGTTAGGATATCTTAAACACTATACCGCAAACATCTAAGGAAATTTCTTAAGTAGAGGTCAAGACAAGAATTAAAGACTTAAACACGTATTAGAGGAAAATGTAGATAACACGGCATAAGATTATATTAACAAGAAGCGAAAAATTGTAAGACTTACAACTACATATATAAATTAAGAGACGTAATTGATAAATTGGAACCGCTAAGTTACTAGCAACTAGTAAAGTTAAGTAATACGCACTAGTAACATACTTATAATAAGTACAGGAGCAGAAGTAAATATTATATGACAGATGCATAAATAAAACATTTGAATGCTTGTCCAAGAATTGAAATCGTTTATTATTACCTGATTACGTGATTGTTTAATTCAATTATTTGGAAAACTGGGGGTAACAATCGGGGACTTAATTAATTAAATACAATGTCGACGTTAAGGTACTTTTACTTGTTTATCAGGAAACGTTGAACCAGCTAATCTGCAAGGCCTGAAGGTGAGTGATGACTGGCGTTCGGCGTCAGGCCCTGGGAAAAATTAAAGTGCCCCT